>WHPX01000779.1:0-55000 GCA_011057435.1 Actinia equina | reverse complement strand
CCAAACAGTTTTGCACAGCCTACGCCTTGGAGCTTATCTCATGTTTCTTTCTTTTTCAGTTACGACTAACAAGAGCAAAGAAGCACCAAGAAGGACTTACCCAGAGCATGGTGGATCGTTTGATCATGGTAAGGCTTGGCCAGTATGGCTTCATTCATGGGAAGCACGGGTGGCGTGCGATGCTATTGCGCCACCTCTCAATAACGCGACCTCGCGGTTCAAGCCCTGCCGGTCTTGATATCGTATGTGATAAGAGTTGTTTGTTGGTTCTCTCCTGTGCTTCGACGGTCTTTCTCCAGTTTGCACAGTTTTTCTTCTCTCCACAAAAATCAACTTCTAAATTGTAATTTTGATTTATCGGTGCTTTATACACATCACAGTTTTTCTCTGGGTTTTACACTTTTCCTCCCTCTGCAAATTGACTCTTTCTCATTTATAGAAATTATCTTTAAAACTATTTTCAGGACCAAATCGGAGAATTTCTTGGCAATGTCCTAACATCTAACAATAACATGCAACAACGCAATGACCTCTCCGATGCTGACGAAACAGAATTAAAAGAAGAAACGAAAACGCTCCATATCACGTGACCTGTCTTCTGAGATAAATATAAGAGTGGAAAACGAAAATCTCCGAGTCAAGCAGCGACTCCTAAAAAATCCCAAAAAGTTGCTTCGTCTGATGCTGGAAAGAATGTTATAAAGATACCAGTTGGAGGCCAACTTGGTGCCCTGTCTAATGTCAGTCGAAGTCTTAGTCAACCAAGTCCAGCCAAAAAACCAAGAACAAGTAAATCGAAGTCGTCGAAAGCTAACACCCAGACAAACGCGAGTGGGGGGACTAGGACTACTGACGTTAGCAGTGTCCCTATACAAGCAAGTCAAAGAGCATTTATTCATCAAGGGATTCCTATCAGTGCTACAAGTGCCTCTGCATCCATGACTCCATCGACAGGCCAAGGGTTTATCTCATTGGCTGCTAAAGGTAGTGGCGTGATCAAACCTACTACTGTTAGCCAATCTTATTTGACCATGTCAGGAGTTGGTTCACCGTCCATTATTAAGACAGGAGCTGGATCAGTACAGTACATCATTAAACCTCAAAGCCAGCGGCATATGCCAGTTCCAATAGGAATGTCAACGGCAGGTGCTATAAACCAACCGACGTCTTCAGCGACTCAACCTGCCAGTAGTGTTAGCAACTCGGGGATAAGACACACTTTGCTAACCCAGTCCCCGACCTCTCCATTCACTCCTATCTTAAACTTAAAAGGACAAAACAACGCCCAAGGGATCCCACAAAGGGCTACTCTCGCCAGTACTACCACCACTAAGCCTGTGGTTTCTTCACCATCGATGGCCTTCACCGCAGCAACTACTGGAGCTCGTGTCCTCAATACTGGAGCAACAAGTCAGCAGTCAGAAGCAGCAAAAAGGGCAAACCAAAGCAAGCAGTTTGTTGGGCAGGTACTCACCTCCCTTCCCCAACACATGGTCTCTTCGTCAGGTATGAATGCTTTGGCTTCACTGTCCTCGGCATCAGCGACCAACACATCATCCTCAAGTATATCCCACATTAATGCTAATCAACTCCCTTCCACCGCTCACAGTAATTTTGTTAAGTCAACAAACGTTTCACAAGTGAGAGGTTCAACTGTCAACACATCCCAGCAATCAGTTGTTCAGATGTCTTCCATGGGTCAAGTGTCAAAACCAGTCCAGATGACTGGTTCACGAGTCCTTGGGAACTCGTCCCAGATTCGATACATAGTCGGTTCGCCATCAACTTCACAAGCTGCCTCGTCTTTACAGGGAACAGTTCAAGGTTCCTCACAGAGCAGTTACGTCAGGACAGTAGCTGGGAATTTGCAGGGAAGACCGGTTTCACAGGTAGCAACGGTTGCTAAAGCATCCCCTCAGATACTGACATCGCAACAGATGTCCACCATCAGGACATTATCAGCGAGTACCCCAAGCACCGCCTCACAGCAGAGGGCTAGTCCATCAACTTCCCTACCGGGAAAGGGAGCATTGAACAGGACATACGTTCTGACAACTGCTTCAGCGACTGCACTTAGATCCTCTTCTCCGCAAACGAGTACTTCATCATCCATATCTCAAGTTTATAAACCTGGAATCACTTCAGTTACCCAAGTATTGCCGTCTTCATCCAGATCCGCCACAGGGAGCCCAAAGCCTCATGGTAACGTCACGCAAACTCTAACCCCAACGTCTGTGATGCTGAAAGGAGGTACAGTAGTAAGTATGCAGTCTCTGTTAGCGAGGTTACCTCAGGGACCAAGGTTATAACGACTAATTCAAGTGATGGGAGTGGGAATGTCTACGTTGTTGGGAATGTTTTGACACAAGTTCAGAACCCTGCAAACCGACCGAAAACTGAAGTGGTCGGACCAAAGCCAAGTGGTTCGACCGCCGGAATCACGTCTTCTGCTAATGTCACTGCTAAGACTACGGCACCTTTGAAAGGAGCTGTTATATCGGTGTCCATCCAACGTCAACAGTGCAAGGGGCTACTCAGGGGCATCACGTGACAAGTCAGGCATCGAGGCAACCTAGCAAGACGATTACGTCACAGGTTGTTAAGACACCAAAAGAGGAAATAAAACAGATAGGGGAGGCAGTGTCGACGTCGGTAGGAACAGACGGAAAGATACAAAATCGCAAAGATGCCGAGACAGGTAGTCAAAGGTAGTTAATTGTAGTGGTAATTCGGTATCTTCTTATCTTACCTTGTCTTTCTATTTTGGGCCTTTCTACCTGACGGAGAGAGCTTGGGAGGGACAATGATTGAAAAATTGTGTTATCAAACATACATACAGGTACATAGTGGTATATACTGGTTTTGCTCCATCACATGACGGTAGCATGTTGGATGGTAGGTGAACCCGTTGTAAGCAATCAATAAGTAATTATTACCAGAAGTATAGTGCATATTATAACTATAGACACCGGTAGTCACGTAAAAGTATTTTCGAGTGATTTGAATGGTAAGAGAAAAGGAATGGTATGTGACATTCAAGAAATACGAATCGTAAAAAGTTTAAGATTAACTGTATATAATAAAAACATATTATTACCAGCCTTCTCTTAGTGTTCTACCTAGACAGTATTCAAGTAATGACGTCATAAAAATTTCGAATCTCGATAGACAATCAAAAACACGTTTACACCAAATTTTAGGAGAATCGGTTACATAGCAGCTGAAATAGGGTCATTTGAATGTATGATTTCCAGATACAAATATATACTTTTTGCTCTGTTCCAAACTTTTGGGATTAAATGTGACCTCGCAGCCGCCATGTTGGTTGACTTGAGCAAAAGCTGTACTGCGAAAATACAAGAACAATTGCATTGCTAGTAGTTGTGTCAAAACTCTCAATATGTTGTATTTTCCAAATAATTTAGATTTAGATTTTCCTAGCACTGACCCATAGTATAAGCCTCTGTTATAAGTGAGTTCGAACCAAATTTAATTATTTAATTTAACTTGGATGAAAATTGGAAATGACTTGAAATTTTAAGAGTTTCTTTGTTCGTGGGAGTCATTACTGGCCCCAATATGCGCATTACTAGAAAGATAGGCCATATCTCAGATGGCTCCATATCACAAATCAACAAGCACATCGAGAGGAGTATATGTGCCAAGTTTCATGCTTTTATCACAAAACGAACAATTTATCACCTAGCAGCTGGACTAATTACAGTAAGCCAAAATTTCTCAACTGCACATGGCTCCCAGGCTATGATGTTCAATGATCTGGTTTTGATTAAGATAATTGAGCCATATTCGTCCTAAAATACTTCAGTTATTCGGAAATTTAAAATTTGGGGCGTTTTTATCCAAGCGCCCCTTCAATATGAGCTAGAGGTCGTGTACTAAGAAAGACACCCCCCCCCCCCCCACACACACACAAAACACCCGTTTTGCTACCTACGTAGTCTACAGTCACACTACCTCAAATGTAAGCATGTAAAGGTCATTAATGACTTTATTTTTGGATTCTTGATTTGATCATTCGATTCGAAAATTCATTACAAAAAATGAACCTTCAATATTCAAAAAATAAAAGGTTGAAAATTCGATTAACTTGGCTCATAACCTCTTATTCATAGTGGAAACAAAAGGTAAGTCATTAATATTACATATTCCTTGCACAAAAAAATTGCTTTTGCATTACAGCTGCATGTATACAGTATGTCATATATGCTAGGCTATTGAAGATTAGTTTTCAATAATGAATGTTGGAAACGAATATCGACATCAAGAATCCAAAAATAAAGTCATTAATGACCTCTACGTGTTTACGCTTGAGGTGCTTTGACTCTAATCAGCGGAAGGAAACAACGGTGGTCTGGCTTCACGTGGGGTGACCTCATGGGCTCCCTGTTTCGTTAGAGATCTAATATATTGACCACCCACTCACAGGTGGTCCTATACTTTTACAGAACTTGACTTTGATCTGATTTAAATCGGCTTGATGCCTTTAGGCTGTCCGCACCAAGGCCAGCGTGTGCGAAGGATGAATTGCGCTATCCGGAGGATAAATCCTTATCCAGTGGATTAAGTGATGCCGGCTGTTATCCAGTGCATTTATCAACTAGATAAGACTTATCCGTCGGATAGCGCTATCCATCCTTGGCATGGCATCACCCGCCCTTCGTAAAAGGAGCGCATAAGACTCAAATTCATATCGGTGTGAAATAGATGTAGCCCTGGGGATGACTTTGGGATAACTGAGTATCGGGTATGCTCGTCGTATCTCTCAGGAGTAAAAATCAGCGATTTTGTATCTTTAAGGGTGTTAAAATTGGAATTTAAATTTCAGCATTTCTTGGTATCTTTTAGTGTATCTCTTTAGTGTTTAAATATAGTTCAACAACACCCGTTATAAAGAAATTCCGGTAGCTTTAGGGGTATTCTTGAAAATTTCCGATTATACCCGATACTTTCACCCCGGATCCCCCCACCCAGGGATTTCACCCAACAACGTGCGCAGTAGCGCGCAATGTCGTCGGTAAGATCACACTAAATGACTTCTTAATTAAAAGGGTCACATTTGTTGACCTTATTGATATTTAAGTAAGCAAAATGCAACGATCTTACAGCTCTAGTTTCACTTCTAAGAGATCGACAAAGCGGCTTAAATTTGTACGGATATTTAAAATATCTGAAAAGCCTCAAGTGGCCAAGAAGGTCAAGGACACTTGTTACAAAACCTGCCGATTTTAAGTTTCCGAAACTTGTTGAAACATGTTTGTAAATATTCGATATATTTTTAGCATCGAGGACAAATGCACTTTTGTGGGAGGGATGGGAGAGAGGGTGGCAGCAAGGACCTTTATTTGTTTATCTTCTTGTGTTGGTCTTTGCGTATCTGTCTGTCTGTCCGTTTGCCTCCTTGACACAATATACATGTTTTTTTAATGTTAGTATGTATGTTGTAAGTTTGTCGCTATGTCTTTCCGCATATTTTTATGGGTTTTTTTTTTGTGAAACTGGAAGCACAAGATACGCACGTGATGTAACAGAAATGGTTTCGAATCGGAATGGTTTCTATAGAAGCGGGTAACATTATGTGGTGCACTGAAATGCCTTCCCATCATCAACACAAACATCTTTTTTTCCAATGAATATTTTATTTTTTCTCTTTTCTGAGTATACAACTGTTCATACATTTTTGATATAACAGAAACATAAGTGTGGTCCTTGAGAATCATAGCTCAGTTGATATGTCGAATTACAGTAACTGATAAAACATAAGACTGCTAAGTGCGTAACAGTATCATGCTGATGACTATGAAACTCATATATGTTTAATCATTGATTCATTTGGTGACTATTGAACCCAGCGAACCTCTCCGGTCGTATCTTCTATGTTTTATTACTTGCAATACGACAATGATTCTACAATAAGCAATATTTTGTTTTGATATTTGCGTAGAGTTATTGCTTATCCTATAGCCGTTAAGGTTGGTTCAGACGATACGATTTTCGCCTACAACTATCGTATACAACACGCTGGCGTCTGTCGTAGGCGAGTTGTAGGGTTGATTTATGCGCTGACTCGAGTTGTAGGATGGCGCGAGCATGTTGTAATCGCGCCTTTACAGAGAGCAGAACTTCTTTAAATATAGAATAGAATATTATATACAGTATTATACTATAGTAATGATGAAAAGGTAAACTATACACCGTGAAAAAGATGAAAAAACTTACTAACTTACTTACTAACTTACTTTCATCTTTTCACGTCGTATAATTTACCTTTTTATCATTACTGTTTCATTAGAAACACCGACGCAGCTCACACTAAATTTTTGCTAGTTATATCTTTTTATATTATATATATATATTGGGCGTCATACTTTCTTCTTTCATCCATTGTCATTCCCAAAAGGTATTCTTTGTTTAAATCCTATAAATTCAGTGTTAACTGAACTTCACTTGTTAACAAAGAAATAATACTCAAGAGAAAAAGCTCGTTTTCTGAAATGAGAAAATATGACTTCCAAAAAAAACTAGAGAGGTATGCAAATAAAAAAAACTTGGATAACAAAACTTTTTGAATACTATAAGAGGAAAATTTTAACTATATATGAATAATATACGACAGAGTCACTATATATAAACTCATTCTGTCCGTTAAGAATTTAGCTAAGGTAATAATGTTTTCGATACGTACTTTTTTTTTTTGTTAAATTTAAAGTTGTTTTTTTTACTTGAAACAAATAATAAGCCGTTGTTGTTCAGCATCTTTATTGTCTATCCTTCCATCCGTTCGTGTTTTTTGTTGTTGTTGTTGTTTTGCGGTTTATTGTTTTGTTTTTGTTTTTGGTGTTGTTGTCATGCTGTTGCTATTGTTACAAACGGTACTGATGCCGGTAAGTGTTTTGACTTGAGTAGCTGTTATTGTTTTGCCTTATCATATTTGTTGTTTCTACTGTCTTTTCTACTGTTTTGTTGCTGTTTCTTTTGCTGTAGTTACAGTGAGTATCTTATTTTGGTTGTTGATACATTGCTGCTGTTGTTTGTGTATTTGACAGATCGAGCCTATTTACCTTCTTGCAAGGCATTTGCCTTTTTTGCAAGAATAAATAAGTATATATATAATATTGCATATTAATTATGATGCACTTGCTGGTAAAATATTAAAGTCATTTGCACTAGCTTAATAATTAATTCAATGTCTAATCTATCCATATCAAAATTAGCTTATTTACAACAATTTACAGGAATCGAGAAATTAAAACAAACGTGGAAACATCGTCTCGAAAAAAGTTTAATGGACCGTTTTCTCAAGGTTGCGTGCGCAACTTGACTAGCCACGATACCAAAACGTGGGTATTATCATGCATGGCTATGAATTTTTTCTCGATAAGAATTCATAAAATCGATTATTCTCTTTAAATTTAAAACTTCCTTATCAATTTTACTGAATTTGCGTTTTTTAGTTTTGTGGCCCATCAAGTTGAAAGCGCACGCAACCTTGAGAAAACGGTCTATAGAGACAGGAGGCATAACAATAGAGTCGTTCTGGGGAAATGGAATTAAAGTTTCTCATGTAAATTAGAATAGGCCAGATTCAATTGTTCCTGCCTCTAGTCATGGCTGCCATCACATGATGGTGCAAAGCCTCATTAGCACCTATACGATTGAGCGATCGAAATTGGAATTAACTGTAACTTGTTCAATCATAACCGTAAGTTAATTAAAATCATAATATTTATAGGATATATAAAAATATTTTTCCGATAGCAGGATATATACAAAATATAAAATGCGTAAGTTAAATAGATAATATGAAACAGTAATGATGAAAAGGTAAATTATACACCGTGAAAAAGATGAAAAAACTTACTGACGTTTCGGACGCTAGTCCTTCGTCCTAGTTTTTAGCTAGTTATATCTTCTAGATAATATGAAGGCAAATAAGCATTATTTTAATTTAAAAAAAGATTAATCGTATACTTACATAATTATTTATTTTATTTTGAAGCGATGCTATTGGTTATATTCTTATTTCTTAGAGGAAGACTGGTAACAACATCAAGGTGAATCGGATTGTGGTATTGATTTGGTCAAAGTACGCCTTACTAGCCGATCAGAAGTTTTTTTAAGGGAGCAAAGCTGAATGGGAAAAAACCGTAAGAGAATTTTGCATCATCACATAATGGCAGCCAAGACAGGGACAATTGAATCTGCTCTAATCTGATTTACATGAGAAAGAATTCAGTTTCCCTGGGGGAAAAGAATATTGCTTGCCTCCTGTCATGGCTGCCTTCACTTGATTGTGGAAAGCCTCTATAACCAGGAGAAATTTGAACCTTCGAAACGAGACTCAACAAACTATATTCACTTGTGATGCCGATTCCAGGAATTAATCCCGAGAACCCAGAGGTCAGTGATACGCGGGTGCACTAGCACTATGCCACCTTTTATTTTATTTATTTTTTAATATTCATCATATATTCAGTCTCACAATCCTATCCTTTTCGAGATCGTCAACAGTTTTCCTCTAAATGTCGGCGAGCGTAAGCAGAACTTTTCAATTTGGATACAGCTTCTTCTTTTTTCAAGCAAACCAGCTTGCTATCGTTAAGTCAATTTTTGTTCAGTTCAACAAACCTCGAGCTTCATGTGTTTCAATATCAAAAAATATGCAAATAGCGTAATGAAGTGGTATGTTGTGTCGCACGTTATGTTGTGCCGTGTGACATGTTGCACCACGTGACTATATATACTAGGTCATGTGATTGAGTCACACGTGTCTTGATCATTCCTTATTCATTATTAATATAAAAAGCGAGCAGGATTTGATAAATACATTATTATACTATAATTTAAAAAATAATCATTCGAAATGATATTGAAATATAAGACCTCTATGATTTGAAAAAACGATCGTCATAAAACACCCAGCGTTTGCTGTGTTGTCGAACAGTTAAAATCTATTTACAATATAATATATGATATGATATATACAAATACATGAACATACAGCTATATTCAAAACTGTTTGGTCATTGTAACCCCCCCCCCCCCCCCCCCAAAGGTAGTGTATATATACTACTCTTCCCAGAAGACCGAGGCAGTTTTGATTTCGACTTCGCCTTCGCAGCGTCTGTTATCTTAACCACAAGAGACCGCAAGTGCATTCCAAATCGACCACGTGTTCCAATGTCATACCACGTGGGCAAGTTCTTTTGTATTTTTACACCGCGCGATGAAAACTAGACTTGCACTTCGACCACGTGGTAAAAAAAAACTTTGGCAATACGCAGATTTTCCCATTTTTACATTAGCAATGTTCCTTCGAACACTCCGTTTCTTGGCGGTGGCCAAAATGAATGCGGGCCAAGGAAAAATGAAAAACTGCAGGTCACATTAATAAGAACACCGCATATCCTAAAAGTGTTCATATTTATTATCTTACTTACACATCACAGATGTTCTTCCATCCACGCTTGACTCGAAACGTGCCGTTAGCATAATTTGTTTTCGGGTCCCATTTATAGTAGTATTCACCCTTAAAGAAGTAGAAAACCCCGTTCAACATCCATCGGAACGCTGTATCCATGTTGTTCGGAGCACCGGGCCATTCCACCGAGATCTTCCGCGGGTAACCAATGACAACCTTATCTTTCCTGTTGTTAAACTTATAGCACAAGTCTCCCTTGAAGAAATAACTGATATCCGAGTCTAACGTAACAGCTGCATCGATGTCATTTGGTACACCTGGCCACCCGATAGAAATCAGCCTTGGGTATCCTGTGTCTACTCTGTCGTCTTGTTCATTGTAGCGGTAATAGTAAGCTCCCTTGAAAAAGTAGATTTTCGAGTTATGACCCCAGAGGAACATTTCATCGATTTGGTCGGGAACCCCGTACCATTTAGACATTGGTTGCGGGTATCCCGTAGCGACACGGTCCTTTTGGTCGTCGAATCTATAGTAATTGTTATCTTTGAAGATGTACGTTTGGCCAGTACGCATTGAGGACTCCATGCTTCGGATACTGAGAGGATTGCATAGACCTGTAACGATACGCAAAATAACGACATAGACATTTTTAGAAGCAAGGTCGGAGATCCGGGGAGGGGGAGGCGAGGAGGGGAGGTAGGCGTTTAAAGAATCTTTGATGGTATGATGTGATCGGAATGAGCAGCTAGTTCTGAATTTTCATACTATTATTATGATTCAAAAGTTGTGCTAAGCGTGCGAGTTAGTGAATATTTTTGAGTGCCCGCTATACGTGACAAATTGAGCAAAATTATTTTTTCCCAATTTTTTGGAGCAGAAAAACTGAAACTCTTATCAATAGACCTTTAGTTTGGACGAAAAGTTTTCCCAATTCAGAAAAAATATGTCATTCGAAATCTCTTACGGATATGTCATAAGTCTTCATATGTCTTTTCGTGCGCAACCGAAAAACGAAATGATACCCTAGGGAATGACATGTGGCTCGAAATGGGGAATGATTGTGCGCAGGTTTTTGGCCAGAATTGTAGCGATTTCCGAGTGTAACGTATAACAAAGTCTCTCTCATGCAACCTGAATGTATTGTAATGTCTCGTACTTTGGGAGATTTGATGTTTTGATCAGCAGATATGACATTAGCAGAACTGACGTTTCCGCGTGAAAACCTCCAAGTAGCTTTACTCTAATTCAACAAGATTTTGTCACAACTTTTGGGCAAAACTGAAACAAATGAAAGGCTTATCACTCCCAGTCATATAGAAAAGTCGTAAACGTGTAGCGTGTAAACGTGGTTGGCATGTAAACGCGGCCTCACGTGCTTGACTTTCTCATGTCGCCTCATGCTCTCTCCTTCACTCCTAGTACTCCAAGTATGCAAAGCTCTCCGATCTTACAGTGGTTCGATATCGATAACATGCTATACACTCGACCTTGTCATCGAGTTGGTAATTTTAAACGTTAAGTAAGACGTCCATCGAGACATACCGAGAATACATTTATACCAATGCAGCGAGCTACACAGGCTTCCTTCGTATCAAACAGCGAAGTTCATTAACCAATTAAACATAGGTCAACTACGTAGACTGTCAAATGCGTACCTTCATTAATCAAAGCCTCTTTATATTCGTATTTAAAATAATACTAGGAAGTTCTCATATAACATTTTTCATACGTCTCATGCGATTTACAATCTCTTTTTTTTTTCAGTGTAAAACTATTCTGTCTGTCATGAAAGCATACAATCATGAGTAATCAGTTTATTATACCTCCTACAGGAATAGGCAATCGGGAGACAATCTACTACTGTTATACAAATAATCCAGCATGTTTAATATCCTCAAATACTGGTTAAAGTAGACTTGGGAGATAGGGCCTTTGGTTTAACGTCCTTTTCCGGATGAAATAATTATTGATAGTTGATGGATTTTTTTTTTTAATCGCATTCCGCAAAATAGTTAACGGTTAACGGTTAAACGTAATTTTTCGAGATCGAATAAAAACGTTTTTAAAATAGCAATTTTTTGTGCGAGTGCAGGTGCAAGTGTGCAAGTTCTTGGTCATGGCACTAAAATTCGTCTAAAAAAGTGAAATAAAAAGAGAGTTTTTGCCACTGAATCAGACCGTCACTTGTATCACATGAGTGATTTGACTGAGGCCATGAAAACCGCTGCATATATGAGTCTTTAATCAAGACACAGTCATAGCTACCCATTCAAAAGTAGATGCATGGGTCTTCAGTACATGTGTACATCAAGTGTCTTCCTTAAATGCATGGTCAAACCACACACGTTGTCTAAAAAGCCCCACCGATACTGCAAATGACTATTAATGCTGTCACGCGCGGGTCGTGTGTTAAGCCTTGTATGACAAAATGATGAGATATGAAAATACCCTTTTAATGACATCCTGAAGCAAACTATGGGATGATCTAAGTAAGGGCAAGGCTAACTTACAGATTGAACCGTGAAACAACCTCTGGGCAATTGCAATGCGTGGATATGGTTACTATAAGATATGGCTAAGGATTTGACGTCCCCCCCCCCCCCCCCCCCCCCCACATATATAGGCACCTTGCACTACTAATTGCCAATTTGGGAGTCAAAACAAAAATTCCTCTCGTTTGAGGATAGAAATGTTTTATTGTATTTTCAACTTCAAGTAGGGATTCAGTGCAAGGGGTCTATCGAAATCTTCTCTCTAACCAAAAAATATAAAGCCATAACACTGCATTGTTCAATGAAATAACGATCATAGAGAGTAGTATTTGTAGTCTATATACAGATGCTTGTAAATGTTTGTCGCTACTTTACGGCGAAATGCTTCTTGGTGCATGTCACGATACCAGGAAAAATGATCAGAACATAACATTCTACTCCATTCTAAGTTAGGGTCAATCAGTGATAGGGAGAGAGGGTTTAAAACACATCGTAATGTTCTGGTTTCGAGTTGTTTGTTGCTCAGCGCTAGCCTTTTTGTTTATTTTATCGTTTGTATTTGTAAATATATTGACTGTGAAATGAGGCTCAACTCTGAGTAAATGAGGCTTAATCCTGAGTAAATGAGGCTGTAATCAAAGAACACAGCGATGATCTACCAATTCGAAAACCGGATCTGTCGAAGATTGGGAAGCGAAGCTATGATTCAAATGCTTGTGCAAGAGAAAACAAACTAGACTCACCATAGATAGCTTGCATGCCACTGATATCATCATCGCCTAGGTTATCCCCCAGGGTGGAATATACAGGATTCATGATGGATCCTGCTACAGACGAGTGATACAGACCAAGGCTGTGGCCAATTTCGTGAATAGCAACCTTGAACAGACTCCGGTGGGTACTATCGTTTGTTCTTGGGGTCCAGGGCTCTGCGTCATCAAAATGGATGTCACCTCCGTATTGTGGATAATACGCATGCGCAAGCTCGTTTCCTGGTCCATCAAACGCTTTGAAGTCACCATGATATCCTAAAATTTTTTTTTGCAGTATCTTAAGTCAATGCGGAATTTCATATCGTGAGGGACTGGGTACGAGTCCCTGAATAGTGGAATAACACAGAGAAGGATCCCACTAGTATCCCAGGGGCATTGCGACTGAGATATGACATTTTTTTACTTAAACAGCTAAAATTAATATTTTCGAAACTGAAAAATCAATTGTATTTAAGTAGAGTTTATGTCATTCCTTTTAGCGGTATCTATTTGTAGATTCTTTCGAGATTGTAAAAATACTCGTCAGAATACTTGAGTACTTTTGGAGTAATTTCAGGTTCAGTACAGTTCCTACTACTGACTACTTTTATATGCCAAATCAGTCCAAGGTGTATTTATCAAATGTTAAATCAACACTTTAGTATTAGTATAACTAGTTGTTGTAGGGTTATTAAATCACATAAACCTGTTGAAACCAAAGAAATCTAATAAGTTCACAAAGGCACTTGGAGTATTAGTGAATCTAAAATCCGTTTATCATACCAGAAATATTACAAGAATTGTTATAATTGGTCTTCAATGGCAAAAATAAAAACAATCGAATCAATTTTTTTTAAAGAGAATAAGAAATAGTAAAATATAGCAAGTGATTTTGCTTCTCTCAGCCCGACCGTATTAGCCATTTTGTTTCTAGCTCAATATTTCCTAGTTCCAGGTTTTCAGCTCGATAAACAACAGCGTTTACTCGAAAATAAAGAACACAAAACTTATCCTCAGAAATATTCGCCAAATAACTTTTTGCAATAGTATTTATCGTTGTTGTTGGTGGAAAATATCTCGTGTTAACAAAACATGATGAAAATGTCGCTGTGCGGATAACCATGCATTGCGCTGACCACCAAGGAACGCAGGCTGTTTCTCGTTTTGATTACGAGAAATACCGACATTATTCGAATAATTTTTTCTGGTATACAATAAGTGATAACTTGATAAAAGCGGATTTTGGTAAGAATCCGTAAAACCGTCTCGGATATGACAAAAATTAAAAGCTTTATAATACGGATATACAAGGAATAGCGAGGGAAGTCCTATACGTTACACCGGATTTTGATGTCATTCATCAAAGAACACCACGTAAAACAAAGATCCTGCTTTCGCATTGATCGGATTTCGCACTTGAGTTTTAAAGAATCCTTAAATTCATTACAATACAATACAATGAAATAATTTACTGAACTCGTTAATTTTCAACTGAAAGTTAATAAGATTTTTAAGCGGACGTCGTTAGTGACTGCAACTTGCTAGTCCATTTGAGACAAAAGTCATTGAAAACGGCTCCGCCACAAATTTAACCATTTTAAAAACAAGCTTTTTATTATAAGTTTAGTTATGAGCTATTTTTAATTTTCTATTTGAGCATGTCATGGCGGCTTATAAGTTAATCGTTGGCATAAAGCTCTAATCTATTGTTCGGACTATATTAGTTTTTCTTGGCGTCCATGACTGCTGTTTAAAACAATAGGAAATATCTTGGTTTTGGCGATAATGGCGGACAACGAGCCAAAACCGCAGAGATTAATATAGAACAATACAATAGTAAAAATAAAATGTTGGAAACAAGCCCTTGGCATGAAGTCCAGACGTAATTGTAATCGTATGAACCACAATAGGGAAATGTTGCGGTCAAAAATCACGTTAAAAACAATAAAATCGTCCGCCTTTTGTCGGCCATTATCGTGAGAGTTTACAATCTTAGGGCGGAAATGAATTTCCTTGGAAACTTCTTTGGCAAAAAATATACTATTGTTTCGAAAAAAGATGACTTAAAATTTTTCTCTGTCTAGGGTTAATGCTCTTAAATTTAGATGTTATTTTCTTTTTCTTTTTGGTTAGAAAAAGTTAAGTTGAAAGGCATGAGTGTAACTGGTTTTACAAGCACGTGAAAATTTAAGCGAGCCACCAATGAGATTCGCGAAAAGCCACGACGGCTCGATGGCCTTTTTTTGCCGAAAAATTGCGTTTTTATTTTTCGCTGCTAAATGCTCTTGATTTCTATTTTTTTATTATGTAATAATTGTTGGAAGTTGGATTTTACACATTGTTTGAATTCTACTCATATCTTCTTGAAAAAGAAATCAAATAAATATACTAAGGTAGCACTTCACATTCAGTCAGCTAAGTGGCCTTCCGTTAACGAATTTTTTTCATCGATCTCCTAAACCCCTTTTTCAATAAATATTTCAAGAATACGGTCTATACTGACATTTATCAATCTTTGACCTAAAATAATAAGCTCTTCCTTGAATAATGATTTCAGTTTTGATATTTAGTGAATTGGAATCATAATAACAATAATTAATGTATACCAAATGACTTGAGGAATCCACTGCATTTGTGAACGATGTGCATGATATTATGAAAGAGAACCTTCGTTAACAACCTTTAGGGTTCATAAATAATGGTAATTGAACTGAGTGGAGTGCAATTTGGTCTGAAATCAAACGCGCGATTACAAAATCGCACGACCGCGTTTCGGGAGTGCGATTTGTAATTGCAAGTTTGATTTCAGAACAAAATTGCACGACACGAAGTTCAATTGCCACTTTATTATATCCATTTTGAAATCTTTTTTGAAAAAGACGTTTTTTCTAGTTAAACTGACATGACTTACAATCTACAAGCAGTCGATTCAAACATGCTGTCAAGTGAACTCGTTTATCGAGCAACGATTCTCATTTTGAAAACCAACATTTTCAATCCAAAACTAAAATGAATTTATATAGGACCAAAAGGCATTACATGCATTTATTAAGGATCCTTTACTTACATTAAATAGCAAGACAATCCTGTCCAAAAGGGTTGTAAAAAAACTGCATGGCTGTTGTTCATACAGCCAATGCTCACTGCTTGTATTTTACGATTTCTGTTCAACACGTTATGATCACACTTGTGCTGAGAAGACAGCAAAAATCAAAGGTTGTTTAGTCCTTCGGTTGTCCTTAAGAAGTCACGTAGCTCGACAAAAATCTTCTTCTTAAGAAATACTTCTTTTAATGACTGTATTTTCGATGTGTTTTACGCTTTAAAGATTGAAAAGGAAACCACTTTCCACGATCAATGGCCAAGAAGTCACATTCAAAAGATGCCGATTGTATTTTTCCCACATGCTTTTCGCTGTAATATCTTCACCTTACTTAAGCAGTTACTTTACAAAGATGCTTTTGACAATTTTAAGTACTAGGTTGGTTTTTTAAAGTCCTTTTTACGGCTTCTTAAGTTTTTAACGACTTTTTACGGTAAAATCGTTCTTCGGAAAATTGTTTTTGAGCCGTGGCGGTTTTTTTTTTTCGCAAGCGGCGAGCTCAACACTCAAATGGATTCCTTAATATAATTGGCTAGAAAATGACATGTCTCTCTTGTGATTGGTTCATATCAGATGATGTGCAAAATCGTGCAATTTAGAGCTCAAAATCGTGCGATTTAGGCTGAAATCACTGCTGCAGGGAACCAATCAGATTGCAGGGTTTGGTAGTGATTTCAAAATGGATGTAATAAATAATAGAATTACAGTACAATGTAGGTAATATAAACGCGGTGAAATTCCGTAAATGTACAGTGTGGGGGCTGTAGTTTCAGCCAAATTAGATTTACCTTAATTGGCCCCACCTTTGAGTTTTTATAATAAATCGACTTGAAATTCGTATCATCACGTTAAAAAGGAAACGCCACGTAGTTTTGTTACTGTTGCTATTTTCCTGGTATTTTAAGGCAAAATATAAAGTATTAAGAAACTGCAGAAACAATTCAAAATATTTCTGCAAAATAGGCCCCTCAAGTAAACAAACTTCACCGACCTTTCACGGGCATTTTTTGCTATAAAAAGTTTACATGATTTTAGTTAAATGTGTGTATTTTATGGCCGGATATTTAAAGCTTTTGCTTTGGTTTTACTATGTGTTTGGAACCTAATTACAGTTCGTTAAATTCATTCCAGAAAAATACATGCAATACAAAATGTTTCAAAATTGATAAAATACTAAATTATCTGTAGAGATTTTTATGAAAACAGTTAACTGAATTAGTTAATTAGAATGTGTAGTGTAATATTTACAAACGGCATCCCGACAAAGCTAAGGGTCCTTCATGACCGAGCAGAGAGTTTGTACCAGTTAGAGATGACGTCGATATAGAAGCTTAGTCGTGAGCGATGGCTTCAAAGCAACTGTGGTGATAACGGCAGAGGTTACCTTTAGCTAGTACATATCGCAGGAATTCAATGGATGAGTGCAATGAAAGAGCGCATTTTATTCCCCCATAATGATGATCGTTAAGAAAAAAAATTTCTTATCTTATCGATTTACTATATTTTGACGCATGGTTTTAGCGGATATTGTGAAATGAATTGCATGCTTTTCGGCATTCATTATTACACCTTAGATATTGAAAGTGGCGTGGTTGTATCGTACCTGGCGGGCTGGAGGACCTCGTGGTGTGAGCTTACTACAGTAGGTGGGTTTGTTTTTGTTGTGAAATTTGATTTGTGTTGTGTTGGAGCATGTTAATCAGGCGCCTGACTAACAGAGGATGCCTATCTTTCCAGTTGGGAAGCGGGTTAGGAAGCGAGTTAGGAAGCGAGTTAGGAATCGAGTTAGGAATCGAATGATATTTTATTACAGAATATTAAATATATATACAGTCGATCCCAAAAACGTTGTCCTATTGAAAAGAGGTTTATAGGACAATAAATGTCACGTGTCTCATTAAATATTCAGTTTTACGCGCGTGTGTAATTTGGAATCTGAACGTGCTGTATCACATGCGTGGCAGAAAATGTATTTAAAACAAGTTCTTTCGACTTTAGAAGTTCGGGTTTTGAACTCCAAGAAGAAGTCTATCTACGTTGTAAGAAGTTTACCCAATTTTCCAGTGTTAGAGACCGTTTCAGAGCTACGTTCTGAGCTAGTGAAAGCCTTACCAGACTTCGAGAACGTTCTGCAAGACTGAGTAATGAGCAAACCAATCTGCACGTAGCAGCAGTAAGGGGGACTCGCGGCCACCCCCCGGAATTACATGGGTATTCCCCGCGCTCACGTACGTGCGTCGGCAGCGGGTATTACCCGCGCGACGATTCCCTTACTGCTGCTGTGTTTGTGTCGCAAACGAAGGTTAAAATATTTCCTAGATATAGATGGACAACATCGCGCGCATTCAAAACGGAACTGTACGCAGGCTGCGAACTCAGGTATTGGATCGCTTGGACGCCGACTTCGCCTTCACGACATTCACAGAAGGAGACACAGAAGAAATCATGGATGAAGAAAGGGCCGAAAAGATAATAGACCTGATGCCTGAAGGTAACTACCGTTTACAGTTAACGTTTATAAAGTATTACGACGGCGACTGGGTAATAGAAAGAGGCCGCAACCCTATTCGGGCGTCTGGTAAGCAAAGCTTGTTCGTTCTGAATAAGAATACCAGGCCTGGAGCGCTGGTAGGCATCGACGCGCTGTTCTACGAGGTTGCTTACCCTGTTACGGTAGTTATCTACGGTGCGTATGAGATCAAAGAGCCAGACGTTAGGAAACTCAAGCCAATGCGACATCCCGGCAACTGCGTCGGGAAACTGGTAAGGGAATTCTTTGAAGATTCCGCCCGCGGAGGTAAGTTGACTCCGAAAAGAAAAGAAGCCATCAGGAAATGGGAAAACGCCACCTACAAAGCCGGGGCTACGATAAACAACATCAAAAAATTAGAAACTGCCCTAGAAAGGCGCATACACGTAAAAGATATCACAGACGGGTACATTTACCCTGGGACACATAAATACGGAGGCAGAGGTGCTCCTATAGTTGTCTACCAACACAACGGACACGCTTGGCGAGAACTTCGATTCCCGCGAAAGAAAGAAACCAAGGTTTACGAAACCTCCCCGTTGGTGAACTTGATTCATGAAAATTCCATTTGGTTGATGGATCCCGAAGGAAGTCAGTTTATGACGCAAGATGGTACTCTTTACCGCCCCGAAATCGAACACCAGCGCATCCAAAGCGCCTGTGAAACCCTTGGGGAAGACTTCTCAGATGAAGTGCTTAGCTCTCGTAGCTTGGACTTCTTAGCCGCAAAGAAGAGGAACGGATGGAAACCGACCCCTAAAGAATTCAAAGACATAGCCAAAGCCTGTGTAGAACACGGCCACGGAGATCTTTGGAACATGGAGTACGACGAAGTCGAATACGTGTCTTTAGACATGAAGCACTGCTATCCTGCGTCATTTAAAGGCTTAGGAGATTGTAAGGAATATTACGACCGCTACGGCCATCCAGATTCACAGTTCTTTCGTGTGTCCTTAGACGGCAGCTACGACGCCCCAGCAACGGGGTTTGTAAGGTTAACCTCTTGGAAGTTAGCTAAAGACTTACATCCCATAATTTACGCATGGTACGGGAAGCATATACAAGAGAAAGAATGGATACCAGTGCCATTGTTAAAGTTCTTAGAAGAGCGTAAGCTCCTAAAATACACAGCGCATGAAGCCATACTTTGCCATAGCGCCTTCACGAAGTGGTTACCAGAGCACAACCCCACGGCGAGGATTGTCATAGGTAAATTCACGCAGGGCGCTAAGGAGGGTGAGAAACACATGCAAAGGCGCCTAATAACGGACGAAGGCGAACTAAGCTTTCTCATTAAACGCGCCCACGATCAAGGAACGATGGTGTCTGTGGAGAAATGGGATTACCTCGTAGAAGGTGAGCAAGTCCGTGAATGGAACGCGCTGTGTTACTATCAGGATCATCGGCCGCAGTATTACCATTTGCGCGCCAGCATGCTAGCATATGCGCATATCAATCTCTTAGCAATGCTCCTGCGGTTCGACAAAAAGGAAGTACCACGTGTAGCTACGGATTCCTTATACGTGAAACCGCACGTCTTAGAGAGGATGAAAGAGTATTATACCGAAGATGAGTTGGCGGAAAGTGGTCAATGGCGCGTCAAAGATGAGGAGATAAAAGCCTGGAGAGAACGCGTAGAATATCATGGAGAACACCTTCGCGGTAGCGTGGAACCAACCGAGGAGCCTTTGCCTTCAGTTGAGGACCCGATATCTTACCAACGCTTCTCTTACCTTTACGGTACGGGCGGCAGCGGTAAGACGACGCGTGTCTTGGAACTCTTTCCTAAGATAAAGGTGCTAAC
Source organism: Actinia equina (assembly GCA_011057435.1). NCBI lineage: Eukaryota > Metazoa > Cnidaria > Anthozoa > Actiniaria > Actiniidae > Actinia > Actinia equina. The sequence goes on along the minus strand of WHPX01000779.1, from coordinate 34,880 downwards.
GCCAACGCACCGCTTGGAAAGAGAACTCTGCACTCTGGGCTACGAGGCACAAACCTATCACAGCTTCTTTCGCTGGAATGGCCAAAAGTGGGTGCCGGAAGCCATCCACGACATACCTCCGGTGATACTTTGGGATGAGATTTGCACCGTGCCATTAGAAATACTGCAGGAGTTCGTAGAATTTCTCCGTGGAAAATGCCAAGTTGTATTTGCCGGGGATCCATGTCAACCACCTCCTATAGCCGGAGAAATGCCCCATGAATGGTTAAAAGAAATGGTAGACTATCATGAAGAAATTAACACAGACTACCGTAGCAAGGACCAAGTGAGGAAATTAAAGGCAGAATTAAGGGGCCTTAGCGACGCCGAACAATCTAAGGTGTTACGAAAAAGAATGCGAGCAAAGTCTTACGAAGACTTCCTGTATTCTTGGCATCCTGAGGATTTGGTGCTAAGTAGTAAGCGCGCAGCACAGTCTCGCATACAGAAAGACTTACTCAAAATACACCAGGAGCGGTTCCCTAGTCATTTGGTGCCCGTTTGTTATAAGCCGCGTGACACTCGCATGCAAAGAAGAGATGTCTGGGTACCCGGTACCGACATCCAACTGCAGAACGCAGTAACGCACGATAAAGCCTGGGTACCCATAGAAAAAGTAAAAAGAATAACCTCCCATCCAGACTGGCGCTTAGGCTATTGCATGACAGTCCACAGCGCGCAAGGGCTTACCATAAAAGAAACCTTATGGATCATAGACCAGCGGCTGTGTTGGAGCAACCTTATCTACACCGCCGTAAGTCGCGTAGAATATGCCAAGCAGTTAAAAAGAGCCTGGGGTCCACAACTGCGCTACGATAAGACGCCAGAGGAGGTAGCCAAACAAAACGTGTCTAAGAAACTCCTTCGCTACAAGCGGCACGACGAAGAAAAAAATATGACGTTCGACCTATGCGTGGACGACGTCTATAAGAAGGGGGCGCGGTGTGCCAAGTGTAACATACCTCTACTATGGAGGTTTGACCCGAATGACAATCAGCAGTTCTCCGTGGATCGTATAAATAACAAACGCGGGCATTGCAGAGGCAACGTAAGACTGACGTGCCTGGAGTGTAATCGGGGGGCGCGGTGCTGCGCTGCTACTTTGAGTCTTTGGGAACTATGAGCAGCTCTTCCTTAACGAATCCACGACTTGGGTCATTTAGATAATACAACACGGGTTGCCCTTCCTTGGTGACGGACTTCGAAATCTCATACGTTTTCAGAGACCAGTTAGGATCCGTGGCTCTCTTACTGCCACCTTCTAGTTCCCCCGGCTGATAGAGGTACCTGACCACTATGTTGCGGGGGAGCTTTTTTTCCTTTAGTCCGACGGCCCTCGAACTTCTTACGTAGGACTTGTGTTCCACGTGCTTCTTTCTTATGGCGTCCTTGGGTTTCATTCCAGTAGCCCTGGCCGCCTCGTTGTTCAAAGCCGTAACGACTTGGGGAAGCCTCTGAGTCCATTCCTTGTTTCGCTTAGAGGGATCTTCCAGCTCTTTCCAATACTGGTATCCAAAGAGACGCTCGGCCAGGGTCTTATTGAATCTTTCGACGATGCTCTGACCTCTGTGGTACTCTGCTTCGGCTCTTCTTATCTTGGTGTCGTGGTCTTTCAGGGTCTTGGTAACCACGCCCATAAACTCCGTCCCGCATCCACTTGCAGCAGCTTTGGCCATTTCAAGACGCGCTTATAAATCCTACCTAGGGCTTCTGCGACTTCCCCAGAATCCTTGCTGGTTATGGGTTCGGCGTCCTTGTATCTGCTTGCGATATCAACCACGGTCAAAGCGTATCTATAGGTCTTTCTTCTCACCGTGTCGTGCGGTAAGAAAAGCAAATCCGCCTGATGAACTTTGTTAGGGGCATTTACGGTGAAGCTGGGTCTGGGAATGTACTTGGGCACGGGAAGATAAACCTGCCAGATAGTCTGTTTCTTTAACCAATTCTTAGCCGTTTCGTCGGATACCCTGGCTGCGGCTGCGAGTTTTTTGATAGCCGACGCTCCTTTCCAATAGCCTTCGGGACCGTAGTAAATCCTTTTGAGTTTGTCCTCAGTTCGACCCATTATATGAATTCCAAGACGAGATTAATCTTGCGCCCGTTGAAATCCACAGTCTTTCCGTCCACTTTAATGATGATGTTTATGCTTTCTACCAAATCAGAAGGCAAGTCATAGTTTAAAGAAATGGGAGTGTATTCTACCAGGTCAAATGGATTACCTTTGGGTGAAAACTTAGACATAAGAGTGGACTTTTTTCCGTTACTGTAACTGTGGACCAAATCGCAATAGACTTCATAAGAGGATGCGACTTTCCAACTTACGGGAACTGCTGTGTTGGTAATTTCCTTGCCTGAGACACCTAGTAAAGATCCCAATGCGTCACGTTTTTCGAGGGTTACCGAGAAATTGTTAGGAAGATTATGTTTGAAGGTCATTTCGTGCGGCAACCCTGTGGTGAGAGTATAACCGCGCTTGGCTAGCTCCTTAGCAAGGGTGATTGGCGTGTAATGTCCATCGGGGAGCATTACGCCTTCGTATTTGTTAGACCCCTTATGCACGGTGACCATGCCATTGACTAAATTATACCAAGAATTGTACAAAGAGCAACTGACCAACCGAACCGTATGGGCTTTGATGGGGGGATTCAAATAAGTGGTAAAGTTATTCTTGTCGATTTCCAAAAAGACGATCATTATATATTAGACGCTCATGCTTCGCGTCACTCAAACTAAATACGCCAAGGCGGCACCTCCTGCCAGCCCTGCGACTCCTACGAAGACCAGCTCATTGTCCTTTTGTTTCTTAGAAGGCTGGTAGTAATTCTTAAACTGAGGCCTTCTTAACCCCGTTAATGCCGCGGGGTGCGTTTGTGCATAAAGTTTAAAGGCGTAGTCCGTGTTTTCGAAGTTCTTATCCGCCTGCATCTTGTCTTGGTAGTTCTTATCCAACCAATCCCTGTAAGCTTGTCTTTTTTCATTCCAAGCCGCCACATCCCTTTGATACTTTTCCAGCGCCAAATCATGCCTTTTCCTCTCAGCATCGTTTTTGTTGCCTCTAACTAATCTATCCAAATATTGACCACCATAATTGGCTCCAGTGAATGCTAACGCTGCAATGACACCACCTACTAGTACGCTTGCCATTTATATCTTAGGCAAGTACTTCTCCTTCTGTAGGTAGTCCTTTAACATTACAGCCCCACCTACAGCGGCGGTCATCTTAGCAAAATTAGCGAAGCTCTTGCTCGGGTCTTCAGTAAAGTCTTCTTTGAGCACTTTCTTACCTACCCAACCAATACCCGCAACGATGGAAGTAATAATAGCTGCTTCTTCAACTGTTTTCATTAATGCTGACGACATTATATTACAAAGCGAGAAGGTTATTCCATCTCGGGTATTCTGCTTCTCTTAGGCTCCTGCGTTACGTGCACGGCCTTGAATTCCACTTTTGGCTTCGTAGCCCGCAACTGTAAGTAGAGGCTGCCTGCTGCTATAGCGAGTCCTAATGCTCCGATAACGTATCCAGGATTAATAAAGGATTCGCCTTCGTCCTCCTCTTCCTTCTTTTCCTTCTTTGCCTTGTTCTTTCTATTCATCTCCGCGAGCTTCTTCCCCGCAGCGACTCTGCCCGGAGCTTTGGGCTTGGTAATTTGCTGAGGGGTTTCCTCCGCCTTTGTTTCGGTGTCACTCATCTTATATCTAAGGACTTGAAGGACTTGACAAGTAACTTGATAATGACTTGATAATGACTTGACGACGACTTACAGATGACTTGACGATGACTTGACTAAGTCCCGCGAATGACTTCACTAAGTACTTGAGGTGACTTGACCAGGTTCTTGGGGTGACTTGACGTCGACCCCGGCAAGTGCTGCCTTGAAGACCTTTTCGACTTCTTTGTCCTTCTTGAAGTCCTTCCAAGACACCAGTACCTCCTTCAAGTCGACGTGCTGAGCTACGTGAAGTCCCAAAGATGCGACTGCCATTAACTTACCGCACTTCAAAGACAACCACCCACAGGTTATCTTAAGTTCTTGGGATATGACATAGTCCTCGCTTATGTCCTTCCGCAGCGCCTCCACGTCGTCTATGGACAGCGCAAGTCCAAGCAATTTAGTGGCCAGCTTAATAGCGGAGTCTGCTACGGCATTCGTGGTCTTACTTGCAAGGGCAGCCTCATACCTTTTATGGAACTTCTTAACCTCCTCCTCTGACAACTTATTAACTTGCTCATGCGTCAACTCCTTGCCTATCATTTCCTTTCACTTCCCCGAAGACACAAGGATGTTAAGTTGCTCCTTAAGGTTACTTTCGTCTAACTGTGTGGGGGCTTCATCTATCAACTGCTCAATCTCCATATACATTAGGAATCAAAGATTCCAACCGCGTACGGAAACCTCAAAGAGAAGATCATTTTGGAATGTTGGTGTGTCTTTAAATGCCGCATGTATTCATGCAACTGTTCCTTAGATATCTCACCGCCGTAGTCGGAGAGGATGGTTTCCAAATCACTCTTACTTGGAGTATAAAATACGACAAGGGATCTTATGTTTTCCCTAAAAGGCTTAGAGACGCTGGTAAGCTGCTGGGAGAGCAACCAAACGCTGATATTGTCATGTCTGCCGCTAAAGGCAAGCTTCACCAACTCGGAGGTGCGTCTTTTTACGTCGTCCCCGCAAGCGATGTCATCAAGAATTAAGAGGGTTTGCGTATCTTTAGGGAATTGTCGATGCCAGAACTTAAGGTGGTTGGATAACTCGTTAGGGTCTAAGATATCTACAAAGAAGTCGTCATCTTTTACTCCTATACCCGTCCAGGTGCGGTTATTCACATAGGTGGGGCAAAGCAGCACTATGTAGTCAAATTGGTATCTAAAGGGCCCTAATAGCTGCTCTACGACAAACTGCGTTTTTCCGCAGCCGGTAGGTCCTACTATCAGAGCATTACAAGGCATGTGATCTGGGTTCATTTATATCTAATGTTCCCTGATATATATGGAGCCTACGGAAGCAGTAGAAAAGATGGTCAGCCTTGTCCAAAAGAGGTCAGACACGATAGAAATGCAAAGAGAGGAGATAGAACGACTGAAGGAGCACGTGCAGAAGTTGTACGATGAAATGTCTAGCCTAAAGCGCGCAGAACGGTTTGGCGCGCGCTTTAATAACGATGGCAACGTGGGCTAAGGAGTCCGTTCAGGATTTCATGAAATACCCCATGTAGAATGTTAAGATGCAAGTCAAATGGGGGATAAGATATTGTTAAGTAGGGTACGAAACTCCTTAGGAACCGCCTTAGAATGTTAAGATGTGAGTCAAATGGGGGATAAGATATTGTTAAGTAGGGTACGAAACTCCTTAGAAACCCCCTCAGAATGTTAAATAGGGTGTCAAATAAGGGATAAGATATTGTTAAGTATATATGGACTGTCTGATGTGTAAGAGAATGTTTAGCACCAAACAAAGGCTGCAATACCATGTTCGGCATGGAGTTTGTACAAAGAAGCCCTTTATTAAGGCCTGTGATAACTGTGGCAAGGAATTCAGCACTCTTCAAAAGATGCAGCAGCACGTAAGGAAGGAAGTTTGCATACCCCCTAGTAAGATCTGTGGGGATTGTAATAAGGAATTCAGCCATGTCCGAGGGCTGCGACAACACCAGAAGAAGGGCGTCTGCAAACGTAGAACTACTCAATGTAGTTTCTGCGGTAAGGTACTTAGCAGTCGCCAACGCCTTCAGACACATTAGGAGAAACATGAGGGTAGTTACCGATTCCTTTCTAGGGCGTATGATTTAGAAGGAGTGGATTGTTACCAGTGCGGAGATATCTTAAGCAGATGCAAACATAAAGAGGAATACCTAAGAAATAGGATAGATTACCATAGGAAGATGAACCGCGCCTTTCCTTCCTTTGAACGTATCGAAGGAGTCCCATGGACCAACAGAGAATATTGGAGACAGGAGTGTGACCGCTGCGGATGCGTCAGAGAAGAAGGGCACATCCCTAATTGTTTAACAATGACCTAACCTCCTTTGCCTCCTATCTTAACATTCTACGAGGGTTTCTAAGGAGTTTCAGACCCCAGTTAACAATTGTCTAACCTCCTTTGCCTCCTATCTTAACATTCTGTGGCCCTTTCAGATTAGTTTCCAGGTCCAGTTAACAATTGTCTAACCTCCTTTGCCTCCTATCTTAACATTCTGGTTAGATATATGGTAGCGCACGCAATGGCATTCCTTGGGGGATTTATGATCGTCTTAGGTATATATGGACTGTATTACATGCGAACCCACCGCAGACTGCATAACCGTTCCCAAACCGCGTAAAAAATACAGCTGCCTTCATTGCGGCAGCGTATTTCCTGAACATCGGTGCTTAGCGACACTTACGAGTGAAGAGGAGACTCAGGCTCCCAATTAACCACGTCGAATTCCCATCTGCCATCCTTCTTACCATGACTCATAACATGGGTAACATCCTGCCCTTCAATGGCGTACCTTATTCTATCGGGCGCCCAAAGGGTGTACGTCCTTTTTTTATTCTTCAGCACCAAACGCAGGCGGTCAATGTCTTCAAAGACCACGTAATTCTTTACCTCGTAAATCTCCCCCACCACCAAATCCTTCCAGTGCGTTTGTATGAACTTTAGCTCATTGAATTTGTCCTGATCCATATATTCTATGGAATATCTTTAAGTGCGTCTTTAAAGTGTCTGTGTTCCTAAAGCGCTTGCAGCAATATGCACAAGGTAAACGCATTCCACGCGCATACTTTGTGATGGCTCTGCAGATGTCGTCGTAGTCGTTACTGATCATTACTTTATAACCATTCCTTTCATATTCCTGCAATTGCACCTTTTGGGCCTCAGATATAACCCCGTTGCCTTTAGGAGTCTTCAGCTCAACGCAGAAACCACGGTATTGCACGTGTGCATTCAAGATGAGCAGGTCCGGTTGACCGCGTTGGTAACCTTTCTGCCAGCACTTTATGCGTTTGCCGTCGCTGTCCTGCAATTCTCCTAAGCCTGGCGCTATGAGCATTTGGGGGTAAAACCTGCGGATGTAATCAACGACTTTCTTATGTAGGTCGAATTCGTTTTCTATCTTAAATACCAACTTGTTGGGGCCGTCAAAACGCCTTTCAATTTCATACTTACCAGTCTTCCTCAGCGCGGGTAGGACTTTCTCAAAAACCCAATCCTGAAATGCCTCTGCCGTTGGCATCTTAGAGCTGAATATCAGCTGATACAATCCAGATTCGTTTACATACAGGGAATTTGGTTGTGCGTTATGGGGGAGGCGATTCACCTCCACCTGCAGCTAATTCAGCTTTTTCTTGTACTTGTCTCGAACATGCACCTTAATTGCGTCTTTTGGGCGTTCGTAACCCAACGCTAAGGCCACCTCCTTCGCTTTAAAGTACAGTTTGTCGCCTTGCACTATGCATTGCAGTTTGGTATTGTTGTTTTCGAATATGCGTAGCATGGTATATCTGAGAAATATTTTAACTTTTTAATATGCGACGCTTTTAAGTTGGTTCATTTCTACGCTTAGCTGCGCGTCAGACACCACGAAGATGTAGCAGTTTATCTTAGTAGAATCGCTGGCATGCTTGGTGCGTTTGATCTCCAATGTTATACCATCCTGCGTATTTACTAGACGTAAGCCCTGACCATGCATGGATTCGTCGTTGGTAGTGCGCATGTCAATCCATAACGCATATTTATCCGTGAAGAACTCCTTTGGAGCAATTTGATCACCAAACTTCTGCATTGCCTCCCGGTACATGTCTTCAGGTTTTATCCCTTGGGAGTAAACCTTGTTTGGTACTCCGTTAATATTCACGCCGACATTGGTGATGTTGGGATTAAAGAATGCCTCGGAGTCGCGCAAGCCTGCGGTGTATGTCTTTGCGAACAGCAGCATTAGTCCTGTCAAACTGCGTCGTGGTATATTAATGCTTTGGTTGATAACCTCTTCGACGTTGTTCGTGAAGCTAAACGTCTTGTACATCACTACGTGGTCGTAAAGGAATGCCTTGCCGGCACTGTATTCCATGCCTGCGCTACGAGCTAGTTCTTCGCTGTATACAGTCTCATACTGTAATTCTAAATTGGTGATAGCGTATGGGTGGACGGCTGCTGAACTTACGTCCTTTCCTTGCAGGATGTTGGTCGTATCTGCTAAGGTCACTTCGAACTGCAGTTCAGAAAGTTGCCTGGGGTAATACGCACCGTGGTTCGTAATAACTTCGAAGTCCAATGGGATGACATATTTGGTGCCGTAGGCTGCCTTTATTTCATCTTCTCCGGAGGCGCTGGAGGTTGCGCTTCTTACCTTACGTATGGCTTCGCTTGCTATTCCTTGCTCTATCCTTTGCGCACGGTCGAAACGCCGTTAGCCATAAGCCTTTGTACGTAGTGTAAAGATCGTACCTGTTTAAGTCCAACAAGGACTCACCAGCAAACTTGATTCTCATCTTAGAAATAAGGTTCCTGCCTACGTTATTGACAACATAACGCACGTCTGCGTTATCTGGCTGAACCGCTAGGTCAAACCTTAACGCTAACGTACCAGGTACCAATACTAAGTTATCCGTTAGACGGGGTACGCCTACGTACAGCGTCTCTCCTGGTTTGGCGCTAGAAGGTGTGAAGGTGACTCGGTGAAAGGTGCGTTCTGCTTTTAGTCCGCCAACCTGCTTAGGTAATACGTTGGGATTTAACTTTGAGCTTATCATATATAATGGAAGGAGAAGGAACGGATTTTGACCCCCTTACCGAAGAAGGCCAAGTCGATATTAACGATGAAGAATACGAGTCCCTACTGCCGGAGGCAAGTGAGCCGGGCTTCTTTGAAAAGCTACGTTATAGATACGGCAAAAAAGCCCGCGGCGCCTTACGCAGCCTTATGGACAGGTTTAAAAGGGAAAACCCCGGTAAATCCCTTCCATCTTACATGCGATTGGACGACTTAAGCCTTGTTCCTGAAGCTCCTACTGATGCCTGGCTGCGAAAAGTACAAGCGGAAATGGACGAATCCATGGAGGAGCCGCCAGATGACTTTGACAGGCTTAAAGAACTACTACTCGAGTGGGATCCTGAAAAAGCGCAGTTGTTATTCGAAGAAGACGAATACGGCAGGGAATTGATTATGGGCAGGCTTGCTAGAAGCGGCGCCAAGGTTTACGTCATCCGTGATGGAAAAGGAAGGTTCTTTGCCGACCCCCGAATTCCTCCAACTTTAACAGCAGCTATTGGCAAAACGGTACCCGAACAGCTACTTACCGACGTACGTAAGAGGTATCCCAATGCCAGCAAAACCCTCTTAGAATTCCAAAAAGGTCCTAAGGGGCAAATTCAAGTGCGTTACGTAGGTAGGGAAAAGTGGTACGACTTTTATCAAGACAAAAAGCCTAACGCACTTAACAATGCCTTACCAAAGGAAATAACGACGGCACTGGGTAGCCCTAACTTATCCTCGATGCGCACTTTAACCGGCAAGGAAACTATGAGGTTACAGGAGACATTCCTCAAAGGCCTTAAGACCCCTGTGATGACTGGCAGAATGCGTGCCATCACTGGATTTCTGAATAAGGAACAAGAAAAACTCACAAAAATACAGGCTACCAAGGAAGACGTAGAGGAGAGGCTAACAAGCACGCCATCGGGCAGTAGCACTGCCTTGCAGCTGCGGCAGTCTTTAGAATCCCTCAGCACGGAAGAAAGCAGGCAGCAAGAACTCGTAAGCGAGTACAGAGAACAACTCGACGTACTCGCAGGGCAATTAGATGAAAAAAACTCCGAACTGGAATCAACGGCCGAGCACGTTGAATACCTAAAGCAGGCAATGGATGAAAAGGAGGAGGAATATATGAAGCAAATGCGACTGATGACTGATTCCCATGAACGCGAAGATGAAGACAGCAAGGACCGCATTAGCAAGTTACTGCGCGACAGCGATACTGCTAGACAAAACTTCGACCGCGCAGTTAGAGACATCGGAGACAGAGACGCCGAACTCAGACGCGTGGGTGCGCAGCTGGAAGCCTCGGTAATGCAAGAGCGGCGGTTAAACACGGAAATCATCGTAAAGGAGGAGCAACTAAGACAAAGAGAGCAGGCCATAGAGGACCTGGAAGGGCAAATAGAGCGGCAGCAGGAAATAATCAACGACCAAAACCGCTCCGAAGAGGAAAGGGAAGCAGCTCAAAGGGAAGTAGAAACCCTGCAGGAAAGAGTTGCGGAATTACAAGCGCAAAGGGGAAACCTGGAAAGGGAGTTGGGGCTTACCACCAAGGAAAAGATAAAAAGAGCTTTGGTGAAATATGGCATTCCGCTGGCATTTGCGGTTGCCATCTCCTCTGTAGTAGGTGTAATCCTTAGCTCCCTTAAGGCTACAGGCGCAGGTGTAAAGGCAGTAGGCAAAGGGCTGACGGACTTGGGAAAAAAGATGGCAGCCGGCTTGCCTGGGCTGCTCGGTTCTGTAGTTGGTTTGGCACTTAGGGAAGGCGGAGAACTGTTAAAGTTTGTGGGGAATAACATTTGGATATTAGTCGTAGCTATCGGCGTGGTGTTCCTGAAGAAGATGAAGGGTTAATCTTATCCGGATGTATTACTGGAGGCTTATCATCGCCGGGCCTCCTGGGCATCCTCGACTGGGGATAAGTAAAGATAGTATTCGCGCCACCTTGGTAATTTGGCACCAAAGGTAAGGCGGTCATAGTAGAAATAGTCTTATGATTCCAAATAGCATCCACGACACCGGATGTCGAATAGGTAGTATTTATCCCAACGAAGCCTGGATAGTTGGAGGGATCCGAGGGGTCACCATCGCTGGGGCGAACTTGAAGCTTCGCATATTGACAATTGGCTATCATATGAAAAGTCACCGACGTTAGGTTCTCCGCGCTCGCGGGCGTGGGCTCAAACGTGAAATGAGCCGCAGCCCTGTTATTCACCTTTTTCCTGTAAGGCAATAATGGGGTGTTGGTCTCGTCAATTATCCTAAACCCGGCATTGCAGTTATTCCACCCGTTAATGGTAACGGTGCACATAATCAATCCCAAACCCCCAACCTTCACCCACAACCCAGTGTCGCGCCAACTGTCGCCCCATCCATACTTTTTATCCTCTAAATAATGAAGGAACCAATCTTCCTTCGCGTGTGGATTCATATACTAACCGCCGTAAGAGTGCTAATGGTTGCCTGATTATACACAGCATCTCTTTGATCGTGTATGCTATTTACCGTAACCTTTCCAGTGTCATCTACGCGTATTTGTAGCTTTACTTTTCCATGGCAATCGGCAACCATATGAAAAGTCCAAACCGATTGGTTTTCGGAGCTACCGGGGTTGGGCTCTAGGGAGAAATGCGCAGGCTCCCTGTTGTTCGTCTTCGTACGCATGGGCTGTAGTATGCCATTCTCATCCAGGAACCGGAAGCCGACGTTGGCATGGCTGTTCGTACCAATGCAAATGCTGCATATTATCAGCTTCTTTCCTGAGTAGTTCAAGTCCACAGACATTCCAGTGACATCGACCCAAGATGCCTGGGAGTATTTTTTCTCACCTGTGTAAGTCGTGTAAACACAATCCATTCCGGATACGTAGGGGTTATCCATTATATCCTTAAGGAAACAACTTAGCCAGGCTTAACGTCTTCATCTTAAGATTGCCTTGAATAAAGTAGGTAATAGTATTATCTCTGGCTCTTAACGTAAGTCGGTAAGAGCTAGATAGCGGATACCAGCTTATATTAGTATTCTGAATGATTGGCATGTACGTAGTCAGGTTTCCAAAGTTAAAATCGCCATTTAATTCCACATGCACGACAAAGGTGTCATAGTCTCGCGTATCGACGGAATAAAGGAATACTGTGTCGGTAGACGACCTATCCACCAGCATCGTCTTTATTTTTGTTGTAGTGCCTGAGGCTCCTGTGCTAAACCCCATTACTTTTGTGAGTCTTATCTTTCCCGCTGTACTAACTGAGTCATACGTAATGCTTAAACCATTCGCCATATCAGTAGTCTTAAACCTAATTTTGTAATTGTGGAAAGGGTAAACAAAGCGCCAATCCGTTGAATCTGCTCTAAAGACGTACTCGTAGGTAAAATCATCTGGGTTGTCGTCCAAAACAAGTTTAAATACAAAAAACTCGTAATCGCTTCTAAACAAACGTTTAACATAAGAGCTTCCTGATGGCGCATTACCGCTACCACCAGACGGCTCTGGTATGTCAAACCATTTGCTGGACTTTGGTGAGCCTAATAAGCTTTCAACAAACGACTTTGTCGTTAAATCCTCAGCATTCGTTGGCCTATAAGTGCTAGTTATCTTATTAGCCCCCATGTCTATGCCACCCGTCATGGTTCCTCCCGTCAATGGTAAGCCGCCGGTACTAGCGTGTGGGTTGCTTATTTCCATATATAAAGACTCAAACCAACACTCGCGGCTGCTAGTCCGGCTTTTAGTAAGTTATGGTCATATTCCTCAGGTATTGTAGGCAGAACCTTCTTTTTTGGTTTCTCTACAGGCGGTTTTTCTTGGTGCTCCTTCTTTGGCTTCTCCACGAAATGGGGAATGTTCCTAAGAGTGTCAGAGTTCACGTCATTCACCCCAAACTTCATGTCTTTGGTTGCTCGCTGTAGTTTGTTGTTGTAACCCACAACGGAATCGGCGTTGATAACCAAATTACTTGGCATTAACCAACAACCAGGTGACAGAGCATAATCTAGTCGCACTTTAGATTGCTGCACTGCAAGTTGATACCTTTGAACTGACTTAGAGATATCATTCTCAATAACAGCGCTTTCAAAGAGGACAAGGAATACTTGTTGCGTTTCCTGTGAAGCACCACTGGCATCTACGATGGGGCTGCGAGTGCTAACCTGGGCTCCTAGGACGCAGTAAACAAAGGCTTCGATGCTTCGATTAATCCTTGCTAGATTCTTTAACCCAATGCCCTTCGCGGCAAAGAAAGGCGCCCATGGATACTTCTCCTTGCTTTCTATGAAGTAAATTAGGTTTCCTTTTGTTCCACTGCCTCCCATGTCTGAGAATTCGTAAGAGCTGGGATATCCCATGCCGGGACTTTCTATGCTAGCTCCAACGTACGAAGCATAAGTGTAAGTCTCCCCTAGACCGTGGGCGGCACCTTCTTTGTTACGAAAGTCGGGGTTGGTAAGCTTAAACTCATTTCTTAATCGCTCCCATGCGACTTTGTCATATTTGTTATCCTTTGGGTTAAAGACAGTATCACCTGGAAGTGGCGCGCCCAGCTCATACAATATTCTGCGAATAGTAAAAGCAACATGAAATCTCAGGAATGGAATATGGAGCATATCCGCGGCTATACCACATCCTTTAGTAGCAGCCCAGACAGCAAAGTTTAACTGCTGCGGCCAATATCGCATGCTGGGACCAGATAGCCATTCTCTGGACTCCTTCCCCGACGTGTGCTTCATCCGGGTCTCTCTGAAGATGTCTCTTACTTTTGCCTTAAAAGTCGTAGGACCCACGGGGATTTCTAAGGAGGTAACCATCTTAGCAAAGTCCTCCGCTCCGCTTTTGTTGTTGTAAAATGGGTAATCCTCTGTTGCCGGTAATAAATTCTTTGGGAAGTTTGGTTCTACCGTCTTAGGATGTTTGATGGTCGCCTTGATGGTCACCTTCGGTTCCAAGTCAGCATTGCTATACGTTCTGGAGCCGTTGAAGTAAATCCCGTCAGGCCTACGCTCGAACTTACTGGCGTCTGCATGCGGAAACATCTTCCTAAAGGCCCTCCAGTTAGCATAATCCCTGTTGTCGTGATGTGGCTGCTCCTCAATATCATTTCCAAAAGCGTCGTACATTAGTATATATAATGGATGTTATACCAACAGCACCTCAGCTGTACCCTGAAGTAAACTACCACACTGCCACTAAGGACACGGGTCCTAACGAATTAAACGCTGAAAACTTTCGTCTGAATAAGGCCAACTTAATTCTGGCTTACTTTGAAGGTCAAGTGAAACACTATGAGGAGGTTAGGAAGAAATACGCTAGAGCTCGAAGCATACTGCATAAGCTCGCAGTAACAACCGGCTCCGTATCCGTCGTATTAACTGGCACGGGCGTTGCTACTTCCCTTACCGGCCCTGGAATAGTCGTTGGAGTTCCTTTAGCCGGCGTAGGAGCGGCTTGCGGTATCGTTTCCGCTATTACCACAGGTGTTATGAAACAATTATCAGGAAAAATATCCAAGCATGACACACACATAGCCCTCGCAAGGGCAAAAGCTAACACCATTACCGATTTAGTCTCCCAAGCTCTGCGGGACCGCAAGATTAATGAGGTGGAGTTCTCTTTGATCCTTGCGGAAGAAAAGAAGTATGAGGAGTTAAAGTTGGGCAATAAAAAAACAATAATCAAGGATCTTTCCGACGAATCTCGAAAAGAGATTTACCAAAAAGCAAAGGAGGAGCTTCAACGAAAACTCGCTCAATAGACTTTCACCTTGCTTACACGTCAACGTCTGGGTATCCATCCTAACAAAGGGTGGTTGGGATCTATTTTATGAAATATGTCGTAAATTACGTCAGGATAATAAGGAATATCCTTGTTCGACCGACAAAACATCCACTCAGCTCTGCTCATATCAGAAACCTCGGGAATAGACTTACCGGTTATCTGAGACAAAAGATAGGGAATAGCTTTGTAATATTTCCCTAGTCTTAATTTTTTCAGCGTTTTCCGTAAACTTTGTGGCGTTGGCTCTTCTAAATGGTCTATAATTCTTTCCATTACTTCGTCGTCTAAATATACCGGTCGATGACCTTGAATGTGACTCATCCAGTCTCTGAAGTATTTTATTCTCTTGTATGGAGTCTTCTTACGACCTCCGTTAGAGTAATATTGTTCCCTGGTAGCACAAGGCACGGCATTACGAATATTCTTACCACACTCGTAACACTGTGCTGACGTGTCATCTTCTATTCGCATCTTCTTACCACAGCAAATATACTTATTCGGTTTAGTAGGTACAAACTTGGGTTTCAAACACTTTACGCAGAAGTCATAAACAAACTCTTTACAATCATGCATATATAAGACGAATATTTTAACACAGCAGCAGTAAGGGAATCGTCGCGCGGGTAATACCCGCTGCCGACGCACGTACGTGAGCGCGGGGAATACCCGTGTAATTCCGGGGGGTGGCCGCGAGTCCCCCTTACTGCTGCTCACGTACCATACCTTCTTGCGCGTGAATCCAAGCCTGTGGACCGTTCTGCATATAATGTTTGTGCAATAAAAGCAGAGCCAGTTGTATTGAATATTTTCGACGCTATTTCATTCAATTGCATTTCAAGATGTTCTAGAAGACACTCCATGACGATATACTCTTCATGCGGAAAAAGTGTTCCTGTTTGAGGAGGTCGACCGACGGGCCAAGGATTAATGTCTCCACTAGTGTAGACGTCCGTTTGACCGTTTTAGGACTTACAAACAGATTAGCGGCTATCTCCTGGTATGTTTTTGCATAAAACAAATGTTGGTATACCATTCTCCACCTTAAATCATCCGAGAAAGCCCGCGGCATCTTTCAGATTCAGTTTTCAATGCTGTAATTACTTTTGCATCAGTATGCTAATTAAAAAAATCCACGCGCGTAAAACTGAATATTTAATGAACACGTGACATTTATTGTCCTATAAACCTCTTTTCACTTGGACAACGTTTTGGGATCGACTGTATATTAATGCCAAAAAAAGAAATCGCAAGTAAAACGTCTGCATCAGACGGTAATTATTAATATTATCGGTGTTACGCAACGAAAGATATAAGAGACGTGTTGACTGTTACTCGTGTTACGACTTGAAGAAGTAGTGTAAGTAAGATGGTCGAGTAGATTCCAGTTCAATAGCGGAGCGCAGTCGTGACGTCACGAAATTGTGACCCCTGCTGAGATTCGGACAAACAAATCAGCCTTTAAGAGATGGCATGGCGGCAACTTCGAAAATTACGTCGAGTTTTATCACTGTTCTCAATGAAAATGATGGCGTTCCTGGTTCAAAATTTGAAAGCGAGCCGGATAACTATACATTAGAGCAGCTGAAACGTTGGCTGAAATGCAGAGGGTTGAAACTTAGCGGTAAACGAAGCGATTTAATCGCACGCGTGAATAATTGTTTATCGTCAGGCAATAATCATGTTCTCGATCCAAGTATTGATGATGGAAAATGGTTTGAAGCCAAAGCTTTACGAGAAAAAAACAGGAGATGATGTAAAGAAACCAAATTTACGAAAGATCCCGGACATACCAAATTCCGGATGGAAGAAATTCCCGGCATACGATATACCATCGCAGTTTAACTACGGCCACGTGCACTACTATGGCTTGGAATCCCTTCCATCAAGCAACGAGGAAGAGAACGACGACAACGAGAGCCATGGACTTGGCCACATGACTGATAAACCCTTTAAAAACGGACGAAAATACGTAGAATCCGGCTTTGTGCATGATATAACAGACAACAAGAACGACGATTACTACTTTCTACGCGCTCATGTCTGGCCTTCTATGCGAAATGATTACCCTCATAATGTCACGATTGTTTTATCTAGTATTAGTGGTGCCGTTGTGCATGCGATGTGCAATCCATGTAAAGTCTCCCAGCTAGGTCGCTGTAGCCACATTATAGCAGTTCTCCTTCACCTTACTGACCACGTAAAGGCAAACGGGTTCACCGTATCAACACCATGTACCAGTAAGGAATGTTCATGGAACAAGGGTAAAAAACGCAAGAAAAATCCCCAAAGACTTTCTGAGGCTAATTATCCTTCAAAGAAAAAGAAAAGCCGAATAAAGGTAATCGAGTTCGATCCTCGACCACCACAATACAGATTCGTGACAGAAAAGCACTTAAATGCTTTATTTAGAAACATCGAAAAGGACTGTAGTCGCACGGGGAAAAGTTCTATGTGGACAACACAGTTAAAGCTGAAGTATGCCGATTACAAGCTGGAGGACATAGATTTATCTGTGTTGGAAGAGCAGCTTAAGGTCCTCGAATGCAACATCACTCCACCATCCCTCATGCAAATACAAGGCACTGAAGCTCAAAGCAAAAGTGAAATGTGGCAGTCAGAAAGGTGGCTACGACTTACAGCATCTAAATGCATTGAAGCATTTAGAGTCGGAAAGTTAGTCCTTGATGACTCAAGCACTGCTTTGATCAGATGTAAGAAGTTCATATGTTCTTACATTTGGAACTTAGTTTCTCCAAATTATCAGTCGGTTTGGATGGCACGTGGACTTGAAAGTGAACTTGAAGCTGTTTCAAAGTATCAAGAACAAACCAAGCAGCAAGTAGATCCATCTGGTCTCTGGGTTAACCCAAAATTCCCTTGGCTGGCATGTTCACCTGATGGTCTAGTAGGCCCAAATGGACTCATTGAGATCAAATCCTTGAAAATTTTTAGTGATCATACCATCAAAGCTGTTTCAGAGGATTATAGTGTGGTTCCTAAGGAGGTACTAGGCAGACAGTGTTTTAACATCAAGGATAAGCAGTGCTATTTGAAGCACACACACAACTACTTCTACCAAGTACAGATGCAACTACTTGTCACTGAGAGAGAATTTTGTGACTTTGTTTTGTATGCAAAGGATGGTCCTGTTTCAATTGAGAGGATAACAAGAGATGATCAACTGATTTCAGATATATTGGTGAACCTCACAGCCTTATGGAAAAAAGTTATTGCTCCAGAGATCTTTGAAATGAGAGTTCCCAGAGATTTGAATCCCTTCATTTTACCAGTTTTAAATCCAGTTAATATTAATCCATCCTCTGGTAGTACTAATACCCACCCGTCACAGCCTACAGTGTCACCTGGTAGTACTAATACCCACCCGTCACAGCCTACATTGTCACCCGGTAGTACTAATACCCACCCGTCACAGCCTACAGTGTCACCTGGTAGTACTAATACCCACCCGTCACAGCCTACAGTGTCACCTGGTAGTACTAATACCCACCCGTCACAGCCTACAGTGTCACATGGTAGTACTGATACCCACCCGTCACAGCCTACACACGCACAGTCAAAGATCCCTGATGATTTGATAGCCATACCTTGGGGAGGTATGACTAATAGAGGTTTAAGTCTTACCAACACATGCCCTCTTGACAACTGGCTCATGATTTTACAAAGTTTGGTAAAATCAAAGAAGATAAACCTTGACATTCTTAAAAGAGGAGATGCAATTAAAAGGGCACTTCATTTGGTGGAACTCCACCAATTTGGAGATGCTAAATTGACATTACCTACACCACCTCTGGTAACACCTGGTGACCTATATGGCAATGAGGCAGATTACTATATGCCACTATTTAGTTCTGTTCTTACAAGTGAAGTCACAACATCATGTAACCTAGCTTCATGTCCTTCACCATGCAACACACACAAGACATGTAGCAATACACTTGGGTGTCCTTCAGGCCAAGACTATTCGTTTGAGAAATCACTATCTGAATGGCTAAATCCTGGTCCCACTCTATGTCAAAGAAAGTTCTACAGTCAGCCATCAATTGGAATTCCATGCACACAAAATATTTCAATTGATTGTAATGGAACACAGTATCTATCATGGCACTGCTCTGGTATGAGAACAAGTACAGCAGTTTTGGAGATATTTTTATCTTTTCTTTGGACTTAGCCAGTAGAGCAGGCTATTTACGGATGGACAATTTACCTATGGTTATAAAACTGAACACAAAGGAACTATATTTACACAGTGTTACATTATGGAATGGCCATCATTATATCTGTGTTTTCAACCACTTTCATGCATGGCTTGTGTATGACGGTCTTAAAGAGTACAGAAAGCCAAACTCTGGCCTTTCTATTTATAAGGCACAGCCACTTGGATATTCAATAAGCCATGTAATTTATATTGTTTAGATAATCACCAGGTTGCATTTCATTGCATAATATCATTTCATTTTTATCATTTT
Organism: Actinia equina; assembly: GCA_011057435.1. Classification (NCBI taxonomy): domain Eukaryota; kingdom Metazoa; phylum Cnidaria; class Anthozoa; order Actiniaria; family Actiniidae; genus Actinia; species Actinia equina. Next base: position 15,842 of record WHPX01000779.1, on the reverse strand, counting down.
TTATAGCATCGTTTTACCTTTTGAACTTTCTTCTATGTTATAGAGTGTGTTTCATTAACTCATGAAATAAATTGTACTGATTACAGTGTAAACATAAACATAAACATAAACACAGCAGAAAACAAAGGAATAGAGTGACGTAGTGCGATAAACATGTTAAAGTGTATTTCATGAGTTTATGAAAGCCACTAATTTGTTAACACAGATATAAAACCATGTGACATTTCTTTAGTCAAATTGCTAATTCCGTATGTCAATATTACAAAAGCCTATTGTTCACTTAATCTACACCAGTGAATTTTAAAACCCAAACAGTGCTTTAACAAAGCTATATATGATGACTTGTAACATACTGTCTTTTATGCAAGCTCAGATGTATATGGCATATTAAGTACAATGACATGTACACAAGAACATTCAGTTGACCTTGAAGGGACTATCTGCACTTGCTTATGTCTGTCACAAGTCAATATTTCATTGACTTACATAAAGTCCAATGTTCAAGTGTTCTATTCATACAAATGCCTGACATGGGCAGGTCCATAGCTAGGATGGGTGAATGTGGTTGAAAATTTGCTCAACATGAACCAAATACAATCATTATACAGTATATGCCATAGAGTTGTTTTTATTTGGGAGACTTTGTTTAACAATACCCTAACAGAGACAGTTCTGTTGTAATTATTTTGATACAAACATTTTAAATTAGATAAATATTTAACTTCTTGTAGCCAAAGAGTGGGCCTTCAATGTCCTGACAGGGGTGCAGGTGCACCCTTTCATGGGCATCCCCTAGCTATGATCACATGCATGATTTACTTACATAAGACCTCTTGGAAATTAACAAGCACGCACGCAACTACCACTATTTGTGTAGCTAATGGTGCAATCGAAAGAGGGATTTTCCTTCCCACAAGCTTAAACTGTTTGAGTCTCTGATTGAATCTTTCAATGTGTATTCTCGCCTTTGCTATAACTCGTGTGTCAAGTTCTTCTTGTGCTGATAGGCTCTTTCTCCCCTTCAAAAATGAAGGAATTTTTACTTTGGCTTGGAGTGGGTACAAGTTATCTTGAACTGTAAAGCCTCTGTCAGCTAAAATAACATCCCCTGGTTGAATGTGCTTCATGATTCCACTTTCCTCAAAAATTTCAACGTCAGAAATGTCTCCCTCAAACAGATCTGATATAAAACATGCTCCTCCATTTGGTGTACATGCAATGAGACACTTAAAAGTGTTGGCGTGTTTGTACGAGGAAAAGGTATTCCTTGTTGAGCAAAGTTCCTCGACGTTTCAACACGAAATTCTGTGCAGTCAATGCTGCATCGCACATTCTTAAGGGTCTTGAAAACCCTTGGTAGAAAGCGGCTCAATATCTGTCTCGATGGGAACATCACCGTCTCCATTTGTCGAAAAATCTTATACATCAGCTGAATAAACGTTGTAAATATTACTCTGATATAGCTATCTTTGATTTCCTTGTCGGGAGAACTGAGTAATACAGACAACGTCCTGATGGTGAATCCAGTTTTTAGCCTCAAGAGACAAATGTACAGCTTCTCTCGAGAAGACCACTTGGACATTCCTCGCTGGCACTTTACTTTTGATATCTTTCGATCTTTGTAACCCCAATATGAGATTGTTTCTAGAGGGCAAACATCATTAAGAAACTCATGAAGCATCTCAAATTGTGACGATGTGAGGCCAACAAAATGTTTCATTTGGTCTGGATGGTGCACAACGACTTCATAAGATATATTGCTTATAACTTTGTGGGCGCTAGATGAGCCAGACTGGAGCTCATTACGTAAAATCATGTTCTCGATTTTACTTGCCAGCTCGTGCTTTGTTACGTCCGTTTGTGTTGCCTTATTATTCTCTAAATAATTCCCTTCATCTTGTACAAGACAGTTCTCCTCCATAATTTCTTGATAGTCTTGACTTTCAATGGGAGTATCGTTGGTAGCACAGCACTTCTTTGTCTGCTGTTGTTCAGCCTGTTGTCGTTGTTTGGGGAGCTTTCTCTTTCGTGTTGCCTTCGCCACTCCGCTAGTCGAAAGATTCGCTTTCAACGGGTCTGGAAATTCTGTGGTCGGTCCCTTTTCTCCAGGCCAATGTTCTACACAAATATACGTGTCTTTTGTGATACATTTTACAGTGAAATCTTCGCGAGAGCAGGCATTAACCCATCGTTGGCATCTCTCAAGATCGTTCCATGGCTTCGGAAAAGGGAGAAATATCTTTTTGCCCAAATCTGCCATTTCTTTCAACGATCTGGGCAGTTTGTCAGGGTATCTCGAGTCATTTTTACACTGTCCCCAACAACAGTGTTTCGTAGTGACCATCTTGCAATGAAATCGCGATTTTTTTGGGTTGAAGCGTACTCATTCACAGTAATACACAGTGAACTATCGGTTTGTTTGTCCGAATCTCGCCGGGGGGTCTAATTATGCAAAGCTATTTTTAGTATGACTGCAAAGGACCAAGCGTAGTTACCAAACAATTTTTCACAAGGGCTTAAATTTTTTTCGTTCGGACGCTCTTTTCCTTGAACCTAGTAGAAGTATGTATGCCAAACTTATTACATTCCGTCTCCTGGCGCCAAGCAAAGGAGCTGATGTCTTATGTAGTAGTTCTTGGCGTTTTCTTAGCCATTGGACTCAAAGACAATTAGATGCGATGCGGAATTAGTAGTCACCGTCCTTAAAGCTTCATATCACGGAAATCTTGCAACCTAGACAGTTGTGCTAGTGTTAAATTTAGTTCTGTTCTGATAAAAAGTGCAAATCTCAAGTGCTTGTACTTTATTAAGGATATTTTATTACTTTAAACCTTATTATTACGATGTTGATATTGTTATTATTTAAATCTTAATAAACGTTTTATTGTTACCGTTCATTAAATTGGTATCCACGAAGGTAATTTTGGCTACTCTTCGAACATCAAGTGCCCAAGAAATGGAAAGAATTGAATAGAATTGAAAATAAATTGAAAATCTGGTGTTTGGTGTGGGATGATATTTAGCACGGAGCATACGCACTCACGGACATAGCTTTACTTAAATCAAAAGAATCAAGGACAGATGCAGGATGAAGTAAAATAATAAACTACTCGTACTATGAGTCAAATGCTCATTTGAAGTAAGTGAGCCGAAATCGTAAACACGTTCAACTTTGCAATTCTTAGAGTGGTCGCACTAAACCATGAAACAAATAGTAATGATGAAAAGGTAAATCACACACCGTGAAAAGATGAAAAAACTTACTGTCGTTTCGGACGCTAGTCCTTCGTCGGACGAAGGACTAGCGTCCGAAACGACAGTAAGTTTTTCATCTTTTCACGGTGTATGATTTACCTTTTCATCATTACTATTTGTTTCATTAGAAACACCGACGCTATTCACACTACTTTTTAGCTAGTTATATCTTTTCATGAAACAAATACAGTACTTACTCTTAGTACCAAATACTACTAAAGACAATGGGATCCTGGGGGTTTGTAGTCGACCCGGTTCTGGATAGGGAAATAAGAGAAAAATATCATATGCCCTTGGCAGGATTTGAACCCACGTCTTCGGTATTCTAGTCCGATGTGTTAACCACTACACTACAAGGACCAACCACGCTGGTAACGCAGCCAGAATATGAAATGTAGGGTATCCGGTTCTGGATAGGGATGTGTTTTATGTGTTTTTAATGTTCTCATTTGATTACGATTTTGGTTCATCGAGCTAACGAGATGCTGGAATTTGAGATTATTTTAAAATGTTCAAATATTTTTAGTTCTTAGAAAATAGTGTTTTTAAAAAGCAGATGTTCTGAGTTTTTAATTTGTGAGTTATGAATCGTTTTGTGAAAAGCTTAATTTCCGTCGGCAATTTTCTTTCCAAAACCTGTCAAGATGGCCGTATTCAAAATTCATTATCTCGAAAACAAGCTCAGGACACCCAATTTTTCTTTTCATTTTTGAAATCAGCGTTAAATTCTCTATAAAATATCTTTCTAAGAACATTTTGTAATGATTTCTTGATAAATTAGCTAGTCACCTTAAGACAATCTTGCCTAGAATGTATGATTTCCTAACTCGCTTCCTAACTCGCTTCCTAACTCGCTTCCTAACTCGCTTCCTAACTCGCTTCCTAACTCGCTTCCTAACTCGCTTCCTAATTCGCTTCCTAACTCGATTCCTAACTCGCTTCCTAACTCGCTTCCTGACTTGCTTGTTAGTCAGGCGTCTGATTAACATGCTCCAACACAACACAAATCAAATTTCACAACAAAAACAAACCCACCTACTGTAGTAATCTGTACTACACACGAAGATGAGTGTATTTGTAAGGCGCGCAACACAGAAATATAATATATTTATTTTAATGTCATAATATAATATCTTTAGAACTAACCTTGAGCAAATAGGATCTTTATATCAGCCAACGCTGAATTAGACTCAAATCGGAAGACCAAAGGAGACACTTCTGCCCAAGATCTAAAAGCAGCTGCCAGCGTAGACTTGACAAGAGCAGACGTCATCTTGGTACTCCATTTGTTAGTGGGAATACTCCATTTGATAATGAACTTGTTCCATTTACTGCCTTGCTGCACGTAACGTCTCACTCGTTTATGAACTCTCACACTCATTTTTCGTGCAATTTGCGTCATGAAATTGTCGTTGTGAACGTCCATGTCCTTGAGCCCACAGCGCGGTTTTTTCATCATCTGTTTTGTGTCAATATCTAATCGACCGTTCAATTTTACTCGGCTAAAGGACTGTAGTTTAAATAAGGCTTTTTCGATTTCGTCTTGGGAAAAACCTCTTTCCTCGCGTTGGATATTATCAGTAAAAACTTCGTCAGAAAGATAATTAATGTCGGTTAAATAATTCTCAGGCAATCCAAATTGGATTTTGTCAGGATTCTGTGATTTCACACCTCCAGTGTTAGGAGTCTTCTTAGGCTTTAGATAGCCATACTTCGTTAAATAATTCTATAAAAAAAGACGATTTGGCGATTAGTCGTACGTGCCCTAAAGCCGGTCATCGAATGATGACAAGTCTGTCTAGTTTACTCTAGATCTTATGTACAAGAGTGAAGTGGTAGAACATATCTATACATCTACTAACCGAATAAATGAACTTTTAAACTTACTATTGCTCGTTTGAGGGACTCTGAGAGCCCGGCCTGTTGAGTACTTGGTTGAGCTGGCCGGCCATTCGTTAGAACCAAAAGAAAAGAAAAGAAAACTATTAGTTGAAATATAGTTAAATTCATTCTACCATGAGTATTGCTAAGTGTTCTTAGCAACTTGTCTTGACTGAACTTTAGTGATCGTGACCCGTCAGATGCTAATCGTTATCTGAGAGTTTGCTCGTTTGATCGATTTACTATGTTGTGCTGGAGGAGGTTGATCAGTGGCACGTGACCTAATCGACCTATCACGATTACAGGCAACAAAATATCACAAGAATTTCATAGTCATCGTAAATAATCATTACTTTCTCCTCATATTACTCATCTTTCTTAACTGTCGGATGGATTAATGGCAGAGATTCCTGTACAACAACGTTCCCAGATCATAAGACATATTTCTATGCAAATTTATAAATAACATTACGAAGGACATTGCTTTCTTACGCTGACACTGAACATAGTTAATAGAGGGAAATGGTTATGAAACCTATTGTTATAGGTTATTGTTAACTTTTTTCAAGCATGACCGTGCACAATCCTTTGTATTACCATTAATTTACCATCGTTGGCAATGGCTGAGTGAACAGACCAAAATCTTTCTTTTGGCTGCTAGTTCGAAATACTTAAAGATTTATAAAAGATATTTGAATATTCCTAACAATAATCCCATAGACTAAGTTTATGTTTACTTATTTTGCAATTTCGGAAGAGCATAAAACAAACTTTGTGCACCGTCAAGACCGGTTCAACATCAAAAGCGAACAAATACCTGATAACAATAGGTTTCCTAACATTTACCTCTATTAACTATGCACTGAATGGTGCATCTTTAACGCTTGTCATCTGGTTTTCCGATGGATAACATGTCTGTATTTATAGATATTCGAAGCTTTAATCCCTAATGATCAAAAATATGGAGGTGAACCTCTAACTTTCTCTGAGTTATTCTGAATGTCGTGCATGGTACTACACCTTTTGCTGTTCATTAACCGCAAAGGAATATTCATTCAAGCGAAAAAGCATTATCATTATAACCGTTCTTTACAAAGAAAACATGGCGTTAGGTATAAATATCAACTCACTAGTTGCATTTCCTCTTGTTTGCAATGGCTGCTCGAAGAAACCGGTTATATTCATGGTCGTAAAAAATGTAAAGAAAGCTAAAATCCCGTGTAAAAAGTAAAGTAATAATGTATTGCGTTAATGAATGTCCAAAAACCGTTATTGAATGTGTGGTTTTGTCTATTGATTGCACAAAGACGCTAATAGGGTTTTCCGATTTAGTGACCTTTTATTCCAGAATACCATCGGCGATCATTACACTAAGTACGCTAAGTGACAGTCAATTGGAGATGTAATATAAATAAAAAACAAAGAATTTAGTGAGAAAAAGAAAATATTATATATACATGACATTTTATTAAGAAATGCTTCTTGCTTGTCGAAATACTAGTAATCTAACAGTACAAATTAAAACAATAGAGTTTTCCGATTTAGCGGCTTTTGAAAAACTATTGCCAAACACGTCTATTGTTCCTTTGTTCACCAAAAATTAATTACAATTCTGCATTGTGTTGTGTTAATAGATTCTAGCAACTTCTGTAATCAGTAATTCATATCACACTTATCCACAAGGCCCGAGAGGTAAATAGAACGTACCTATAACTCGGAGCTATTTGGTATTTCCACTGCTGTTCACTATTTTAGCCAAACAAACGACCCCGAAACTTTATTTTTCACAAATTAAGTTATCATGATCAGTCATTTACTATTTGCTACTCACAAATAAGTTCTAAAACTTTTTGTAGAGTTTTTTTATTAATAAGAATTAGATCTTGCATAAATACATTCCGATACCCTGGACGTTAAACAAATTGACCATGTTTCAGTCATCAATGTGTGAAATAAACACGAATATTCTAACTCATCACTAACAAAAATTATCTTTTTTCAAAGTAAAAGAACATTATTTCTAATAGAGACAGTGGCAGAATTCTGCCAGCAAATTACATAAATCTTTTGTGATTTTCAATGCTCTTGCTTTCAGGTTTGTGCGCGCGATTCTTTTGCTCGCGCATATGTACAACGTTTGATCGCGTAGTTTTTGTTAATATATTGTAACGTATTTTAGTTCCTCTAAGGATGACCGGGTCGGTAGAAAGCTAATTAAAATATAAAATTATTTTTAAAGGTTGATGAGTCAATTTTAGTTTCATAATATGAATCCAACCTACAAAAACCTTTACGACTTATCTTTTTGTTGATGTTTTTATCTTTTTCTTGTTGCTGTTCTTTTCTGATCAAAATCTATGAAAGTGTTACTGTATGAGACGTAGATAAATGTGTCAATTTCCTTTTAGTCTTCTTACAAACAATCTTCTCCTATTTACCAAAGACCCACACGTACCCCCGACAAACGGTAGAAATGACCGTTTTTGTCGAAAAACTTGAGAAATGGAATTAAAGACTTTGAGGTCCCCAAATCGATGCTCAATTTGAACCCTGAGTTTCCGTAGCTGTCGATTGGCTCTTCTTTGGATACGATTTCGAGCAATCCTGTGTGGTGTTATGAGTGGTACTCTTGCGACGTAACCACCGTCAGCCAATAACCGCGCATTCCTTGGTAGGCGTTTCTGATCAAGAAACCCGATACTGGGTAGATAATTGTAGGTTGTTGCATCATTGAGATGACCAGGAAAGCTGTACAGAAAGTTCATAATTAAAACCATGATTGATTTGACAAGAAGCGATACATGCAGGTAAATAAAAAACGTCCTTACCCTGAAACAAGTAGTACTATCATACCATCAGCATCGACAACCATTTGCGTGGATATAAAGTGGGTCTTTTTGTCGCCACGGTAAAATTCGGCCTGTAATGCACCAGTCGGGCGCCGTATTTTATGGACTGTAGCATCGATAATTCCAACCGCATTTGGATAGTTTCTCCATTGACCAATAAATGTTGCCCACTGCCTGAGGCTATGCCATGTAGTAAGTCTTTGGAAGTGGAGAAATAATATTGGCACTATGTGGTATATTTCTTCGTGTACAGTGCTAGTACTTACTTGAAATGTGAAAGCCAGGCTGACGTACTTGGGATAGATTCGTAACCAGATCATTACCAGTAAAACTCGGTTTCGCACATCTAAAATGCAGCGTCTTCTCCTATTGGAACTTGGCATTCTTGGACACATCCGCGGCTTTGTCACGTCAGGTGCTACTGTCTGGACAATATTATCTAAAGTATCAGGAGTCTCGGCAGTGACATACCAAAATGTTCTTGGACTTCTTAAAGATTGCTCCATACGTCCTTTCCGACGTTTCTATGAAACATAATTCTTGGAAACAGTACTTGTATAAGTGGAGTGGGAACAGCGCATATTTGAAGAGCAGTTACAATTGTTGTAATCACATTAGCCAGTGGTGGAAAAGGTAGTAAAAGTAGATTGTCAGGATTGTCAAAAATAGCTAGGTCCAAAAAAGAAATGATTGCCGCAATAGTTGTGGCTAAACATATAGGAAAGGAGGAGGAAGAACCCGACGTCCATCCATATCTATAGCTAGTAGCAATGTGTGGAAAACTGCATATATTATTGACATAACAATAGCGAAGAAACTACTTTGTGAAAACAGGTTGCGAAAGTTGCGAACATTTCCATCACTCGTGATCTCTGCTGATGACAAAGAATTCACAGGTTTATTGCTGTGCCGAAAGAATGAAGTGTAACACATAGTTTTTGTCACCTAATTACCGAAGCTATTTTTGTTGCTGTTTTGTATAAAAACCTGCACGAGTATTGACAAAAAAGCTAGTCTTATCCATACCTTTTGGTGTTCGGACTTGTTTCTAGTTCAAAATGGAGGATGATAACATTTTTTTGAGAGCAGCTCTCAGCAAAAGTATAAAAATACCAACGGAACAATTCAAAAAACCAGAATTGTCAACTGAAAGTAGGCCTTCTTGTGCGTATCTTAAAACAGACGACCATATGGAAAGCAGTGAACCGCCCAGCAAAGCCAGAAGAATGTCGAATGAGTCAAAACCACGTGGAAGCAAAATACGAAGTACCGAAGTAGAAAAAGTGCTAGTAAATGAGGGGTTTCGCAAGTATGGCATGGACAGCAAGGCAACCGTTCATTTTATGATAAAGCACCGAGAAATATTAGACGACGACCTAAAGGGGTATTATGAATCAGTGGGGAAGTCAGGAGGCCTGACGATGAATACAGCAATAGACAGGGTTCGAAGGCTACAGAAAAAGAAACTAGAGAAAGCGAGGTAAGTTTTGGTGTTTCCATTTTGCCCGACATTGCTTTAATGGGTGCAGCTAAATAATGTTTTTCTCCATTTGTTTTCTTCAAATTCAGCCGATGTAAATCTTTACCAAAGAACGATAAAACACTTGCTTGTGAAGAATATCGTGGTGATTCAAGTGAAGACGATTCTGAACTGAGTTGCCAGGATGCCTGGGAAGAGGCAGCAGAAACGACTAAGAAAAAAGATACTCGACTTGTCAGGCCCATCTTGAAAGACTCTTTGTCGAGGGAAGATGTCGTGGCTGCGATTAACAATGACTGTGACATTAACGAAAGCACAGAAAAAACTGGCATACAAAAGTAAGTTACAAAACAATATCTTCAAACTGAGTGCAAATATTATACCTGTGAAATAATAGTTAGAGAGAAATTGTATAATTAGGCCTTATTAGACAAGAAATTAATAGTCAAGGTCTGCGCTGCGGGAGAACAAGAATTAGTCGCAAATTCATAGTCTCGCTAACTATTTCACGCGGGTATATAGGGAAGACATTTTAAAATTGTAATACTCAATAGTCAAATAGACAGAAAAGAAAACGATGGAATTAGGGTCTACTAAAGTGTTTCAGTCTAATATCTATTTCACGGGTTTATTGACATCACTCTAATATTTTCACTCTAACTACTCTTTCCCGCTTGTATAGTATATCTCTGCGAGGAAGATTTCTATCCCAACAAAGGACAACCTATATGTTTATTTCTTCTTTTCTCTCTCTCTCTCTCTCTCTCTCTCTCTCTCTCTCTAGGAAAGATACAGGAAAGAGAAGGCATAAGCAGAACACGAAAGAAAAAATGGACCACATTCTTGCTTCCTTGCCAGAGCTAATAAGAATGCGAACAAAGCAGCAAAAGACCACAGTGAATGTTTAAAACAAATGATGAAGGAAACCTCGGATGACTAATGAAAATTTGGATAAATCCCTGAATATGTCTTTATATAGTTACGGTTCTGTACGGGGAATATATAATCCCTAAAAAAAAAAAAAAAAAACACACACACACACAAAAAAAAAAAACCCAAGAAAACAAATTTATCAAAATGATAAGAATGATGCACCTGAAGTCTGAAGAACATTTGTGTTCAGTATTGTGTAAGAAATGTGTAATAATCTAAAAATAAAAATATTGTAACCCTTTGCTCTCATCTCTCCACTATCTTTTCCATGTCTGTGAGTACCATGTAACTGAATGCGTACGGAAGGCTAGATTATGGCACAAGATTTACGAAATCATTAAATTTTTAATCTGTTTAATAGTCTGAGGTATTAAGGAAAAAAATCGTATATTAAAATCGATGGAAGTGGATTAAGATCGTACTACAGAATGAAGTGGAATACCCATATCACAAGTATCTCAATAGAAAATGCGTTTATTTTATAGCGATTGTTGCGCACAGTCATGTGAAATGTAACAGATGAAGCATTTCACTTAGATCTTTTGGCACGTGCTGTTACCAAATTGCCAGATTTGAGAAAAAACCACTAAATCGGAAAACTCTATTGGGATTTTTTTTTATGACTAGCAATACCTAAATCAATCCAAACGGCCTATAGCAATGACGTCAACGGCCAATTGAAAACACATGTAGAGCTAGCGAGATCGAATATATATACAGAGGTTTTGACTTTTATGAATCTCATAGTTATTCAGCCTTACATTCTTTGCAGTTTGGTCTATAAATGATACATTTTATTTTATATCGTGTACTATTATTAACAATAAAATTATTTAAGGATTTCAGAATTTACACAAATACTGAACACTAATTTAAATGCGAATTCGATCAAACCTTTTTTAAACTGATTTGGAATGTGTAGTTTCAGAAATTATCCATACCCTCACCCCACCCCACCCCACCCCACCCCACCCCTTACCCCCTCGAAGAGGAATTTAATATTAATTTCTGAGAAGTGGGGGCTCAAAGAAAGAACAAAATTACAGAGTTTGTATTGGAATTTCCGCTTGGGTACTACGTATTAAAAAAAACTAATCCATAGGGATATGGATAATTTCTGGAACTACACAATCTCAATAAAATCAAAGAACAATCGTACGCGTATTCTGATTCTAAATCCATTTTTAATTCATCTTCTTTTCAAGACTTTTAAATAGGTTAGTTAAGAGCACATGAAATAAATGCATGGTTAATCTGAGTCTGAACTATCTATTTGCATCCATGTCTTCACGGCCTTGCTATGGTCTTTGGCTGCCGAGTTTGCATTCTGTATGAGGGCAGGAAGGGACTCTAAAATACTCGACATTTTCGATTTAGCTGTCTGTTTCCCCCCTGTTGAATACAAAGTAAAACAAAAATGACACACAAAAAAACAGTAGAAGATAATATAGGTACGTTGTAGTGCTTGGGAACGTTCCCAACACTACAACTTACCTATATTTCTATGTCTCCTACTATTTCATTAGTGCCACGCGGTCCACATACTCTCATCTACACAAAAAAAAAAAAAAAACAGAAAAGTTATAGTCAATTAAGTGACATTCGCTACCAGCATCGTACCTTTGGCTTTTCTTCCTCTTCGATTTCGCATCAGCTTGGTCTTTTGCATCATCACCATTCTTGACAGCACTCAAAATTTCCTCTCTGGATTGAGAGCCTTGGATGTTTGTATACCGCGTATCTTTTTTAATATATCGTTCTCGGTGGCTTTCCAATCACTGTCACTATCGATATCAAACTCACTTTCACTATTATGAAATTCTTGCTCGGCGCTAGTCTTAACTGCTTTACTGGTGGATGGAACAGTCGAAGCTTCTTGTACATGCCGAGAATCACTAAAGAGAAAATATATAAACGTTAGAATTTTATTTTTTAGAAGAAGCTGAATTTCAAATTTTTTTCCAAAATCACCTTGCTTTGTATAAAGACTTCTTAGCAATCTTTCGAACTCTCGCCATAGCTTTTCTTGTGCTTGGGCCTTCTGGTGTTCCAATATTCTGGTAGTAATCTCGTAGCTGGTCCCCGAGTACCTCTGAATGTTTCTGCATGAAACTAACCACGGCTTTTAAATCTCTTCCGTACTTTTTCATTCCTTTCCCAATTAGCATTAACTCAACTGGTGTACTTCTCTTTTTTTTGCTTTGGCTTTGGCTTGTGTCGTTGCTGCAAAGACATGGTACTCGCAGTAGGAACTTCTTGAAGTTCTTTGGTGAGAGCAGCTCGTAGAAAAATATTGTCTTCTTCCATCTAGAGTACTTTTATGCGGATTGAAGTCAATGTGGCCATTCTCAAACTTTGGGCATATTTATATACTCATAGCGTGAATACTTCACAGGTTCTTTTCGAAAAAGGATGGTCATGACGAGTTCGAGAAAACTGTGTCTATAATTCTAAAGCATTGATTAATTAATTAAGGGATTGTTAGATCACACAGAAAGGCAAAAACAAAAACACCTTTTTCTTCTCAAACTTCACCTTCACCCTTGATAATGCGTACTGAGCTCGAGCAACGTGTTTAGAATTCTAAAGACATTGATTAATTCATTACGAACAATCACACGTTCTTTTTCTTCTCAAATCAGTATTTGGGGGGAAGGGGGGGGGGGTACTCCCTTATATTTACTATAAGGGGACTTTCCGCCAAATAGGGTATGGTTTTTTTGCCTTCACGTCTTGAATAGACCTTTTATTTTTAGGTCAAATGTCTCATGCACTTTGCAGTACCACTTTAGGGAATGTATTGTTATTCATGCACTAAGGTATGACGTTACTCTCGATTTAACACCTTTACGCTTTCAACATTTGTACAGTTTAATTAATCGTGTTATCAAGTTCAGTTTCAAGTTAATATTAAAGGAAAGATAGACTAAAACACAAGTAAAGAAAGCATTTATTATCCGTCTAATGCAATACATATCTCCTGACAAAATTTACTCCGTATCTCAAATACATTGCCACCTTTTCACAGCCTTCTCGTGGGCAAGAGCAGCCCTTGTTACAGCATTCGTCATCGTGGGCATTAATGACATCAAATCGTCGATTTGGTCGGCCTTTTTCTTCCTCTTTGATCTCTTCTGTTTTACTTTTAAATTTATTACAATAATGGTCTGAACCCAGGTGAATGGATATTTTTCGAAGTAACAATATTTCTCGAAGAGATAATAATTATATTATGATCATCCGGGTGGATGTAATCCTTAGAAGGACTGTTTGATGTGACTGACGTTTCGACAACCTGGCGGAAGTCATCTTCAGAGTCAAGTGAAGAAATATAAATAAGACCCATATCTGACTTTTTTCTTCACTTGACTCTTAAGATGACTTCCGCACAGGTTGTCGAAACGTCAGTCACATCAAACAGTCCTCTAAGGATTACATCCACCCGGATGATCATAATATAAATATTATCTCTTCGAGAAATATTGTTACTTCGAAAAATATTACTTTTAAATCAAGAAAAGATAACGCAGAATTAGATAACGCTAGCACCGTTTTTGAAAACTCCACATTGTTTGGTAGTCCGCCTCGCCCTCTGACAAACTTTAAATATCATTCATACACCAACCTTCATTTTTATGATCCCCATCGCTGTCATCAAAAGGATCAACTATTTCCTCTTTTTCTTGTTGCCCCTTTCGTTTGACCCACTCGACTATTCTTTAGTCTTGCTTTTTCCTTTGATAACAGAAATAGACCATCCCTGCCAATTTATTGCAGTCGCTCTCCTTGTCCTTGGCTTTCTTCTTCGGAACTACCTCGGTACAAGTGCTCTGGCTCGACAACCTTGCTATTTGTCGGCAGTTACTGTCGGAATTGATGCTGTTAACGACCTTTCATCCTTAGTTTCTCCTCTACATAAAAAAACAATAGAGTGAACCTCCATTACTTTGAAAAAAGCTTATTCTAGTCGGTTTTCATACCACTTCCGTTCTTTCTTCTCCGGAGTATTCTTTCTTCTTGCTTCTTCTATTGTGGGGCAATCCAGTTTTTCCTACGATAGTGTAGTACGTCGTATTGGTGCCCAGTTTGTTTGCCATAGCTGAACATACCGGACACCTGGAGGCAGCTGTCCACGTTTATTTTAGCGTCTTTTAACTATTGCAAGTTCCAACATTTTTGCTTGAATTGGTGCCGTTTTCTTTAGGCACTTTCTCGCACTGGCTTCGTTTCTCTTGTTTCTTGCTTCGACTGAGCTACTCCCTTTTCAGTTTTCATTATTCGTCAGATTTCGTTGGATTGTAATACGGCGTCCCTTTTTAGGTGCCGCCTCCTAAATAGTTTCGTTGTCGCCTCCATTGTTCAAAGCCAATTTTCTAGTGGCCATTGGCATGATAGCACCTGATTGAATACGCATGTGTGAACTGCATATTTTTTATGGACGTTTCTCAAGGTGACAACTAATAATTTCCTCAAAGGATCAACGATCTACGAGGCAGTTGGTCCTTATCTTCGACGTCGTACTTTATTCAGCGGCATAGTCTAATCACTACTCTAATTAGGACCACATGCTGAAAATTTGTTTGCCCCCCCCCCCCCAGCTTACTAACACATCCCATTAAAGTTGACGAAAAGATAAATGTTGATTATTGTGTGTCACATTTTTTCAGACAAATGGCCATACCTCTTTTGGTATCTTGGTACATCCTTTTTGTTAATCCCCGATAACTCTATCCTTCGTTCAGATCTGACAGGCACATACCGTGAAGTCTGCCATGACTCCTCACCCGTTTTTTCCGTCCTTTTTCAGTAATAACGGTCTTTATAGTGCTTGGCCTTTGAAATTCTGAAATGGAACAACAACAACTTTCCCCTTTCCAATGAATTTCTGGAGTCAATATTCTTCTTGCTCACGTGTCTTACCTTAATAGCTTGGATTCATACAGTCTTGGTAAGTCCTTGATCGGCCTCGTTCTTTCTTGATTCCAGAGCTAATGGAGTCATGATATCAGCAAACTTGCTTTGGCTCCTAAAATTCTGGTACCTGACGGACTGTGAGACATTTTTTTTGGGGGAAACTTTGAAGAACTTTTTGTCGAAATGAGATGGCCACTCATTTATATTGACGCGCAACCGCGCCGGATCGAGTTCAACCGATTACTCAAACAGACTACTCTTGTACTGATATGTTCGCGATATCCAAGGTTGAGACCCTTGGATCACAGTTCGAGTTTCCCTTACTTATAACCCATAAAACATACTATTCGTTCCTCTTTACTTACCACTGCACAAACTAATTCATGGCCCACACTAGCATAATTGATTCATGTGGATACTGGGAGAGTATCCTTCCTGTTTTAGGCATTAGCGAGGCAACAATTCATGAAATATGGGTCCGTCCTTAGGACAGGCAAGTTTTACCGGGGTGACAGAAGAGGCATTTCATG
>WHPX01000778.1:0-127911 GCA_011057435.1 Actinia equina | reverse complement strand
AGAGAAAGTGACAATGGAATCAAGTCGAAACAGATATGAAAAAATAAAAGCGAGTAGGGACGGCTGTAAACTTCGCGTTAAACATTCACCGAACATGCCGTTGACACGCAGTGAAAGGATAAATTAAAGCACAGTTAGTTCAGAAACAGACTTGTTTGCCGACCTTGAGCACAGAAGACCTTCTACATTACATCTAAATAATTTTGTAAAGGACAGAAGTCTAAGAAGCCTTTTCAAGCTTTTTCCTTAAGCTATTCCATAGCTACATTTAGTCTTCTAAGGTTGTCTGGGCAAAGATTTATCCTAGTCTTATGATGGAATTGTATATGCGGGCAAGTGGTATTCCATGGCACTAGCCAACAATTTTTGGAGTCGGTTTTTCAAGGGAGGGGGGAAGGAGTGGGTACAAGCTCAAAAGGTAGAAGGAAACCTCCTACACTTAATACTTTTCCAACCCTCCTAAAGTACTCAATTTTTGACTGTTGGAAAGGTAGCTTTTATTGACTCGTTCTTTACCAGAGGTATATCATTTGAATGTTCGTATCCATGACTGTTTTTGTTTTCTATTTGTCCTTCTGCGCATGCCTGGCATACTAGTAGTGAATCTTAGGAGGTATTCAGTTGCAACAGATTTAAATCAAGCTTATCTGTGACATCCGGTGGTAATTAAATAGGTAGTATCGCAAATGTTTCACTCTTTGATTGGGCCACATTTACTTTGAAGAGAAATGCTTATGCAACGCAGGAGCCTGACAACATTCAATAGGACCAAATAATAATGGATACCCCTTGATAGAGAAAATGATAACTGAGGGTGTTTGGCTTGAACATTCTCTATTTATGTTTTTCGGGTCGCATTAAACAAAAAATCAAAATAAACGTGCAACCTTCACTAGTATACCCCTTTGAGACGAGATGAGAACCAAGAAGGTTATGCCTTGACATTCTAGCTAGGTTAGGGTTTCGTTGTTGCCAACGAAAAGCGACATACAAATGCCTGAAGTTAACATATGGATCTAAGTCTTCTTGTCAAAATCCATCATGAAAAATCGTAACAAACTTTTGTCCATTCTTCTATTGAAGAGCTGTCCAGGCTTTACAGAGAACCTTTACAGATAAATTGCTGTCAAAATATCACACGTATCATCTTTGGCGAAGATGAAACTCTGCTTCTGTGCGAACTCTCCTTGTTCAAACATTTCTGGTTTTTGCCTCTTTCTCGCCAACTATTTTTGATTCCATACACTTCAAATTCAATACCTGGTCGTTGCTTACCCACTTTTTGCCAAAAAATTTAAGATTATCAATCAGTGGAGCAAGCTTTCGAGTGTTTGAACGTTAAGCATGGACCGATTCTAGGACCCTCTACACTTGTCAACTTAGTATTCATGAAGTTTCTGACTCAAGTTTTGTCCATGTCTGCTGCAAAACATTTCGCGAGAATGAAAAAAATTTGAATGATCTCATCTGATTTTGAATGCCTTGTTTACCTTGATTTTCATTGTCAAATCAGCAGCGGACTGCAGTCCATCTCGTCGGGCAATACAGTTCGGGGACAACTTCAAATGCGCATTCACTTTCTGTCTCTATGCTTTAAGTATTGAACCTTACATTACAACGCTTCAAGAATAAACTTGAATCAATTTTACCACCAGCGTAGCAAGTATTCCAAACCGTACCTGCAAAAATTTTGCATAATGTTTTCATTGTGTCTTAACGCTAAGACTAATTCATGGGCACAACAGTCGACAAAGAACCGCTCTTTGTTCCAAGGCAAAGAATTTTGGCAGCTAAGCCCCCATTTTGGCACCAGACCTCGTGGACTGCAGCCATCTATACATTCGCTCGAAAGCTTAAACGAAGAACTCTGGGGATCTACAGTAAGCGCATCTTCAATTGATTGTCAACTATTCTCTATTTTTTATTTTTTTATTAAAAAAAATTTTTCTTAATTTTTCACATCCCCCCATAATGAAATGTTCGTTAAACCAGGTCCAACCGTACCGGTAGGCTTTAATGCCCCTCCCCGCAGTCGAATAGATTTTTTTATAACACCAATAATGGGGCTCACCGCAGTGGTTCTCGCCATTGAGAGTTTATAAGGTTCTGTTATTGACCGCGTGTTAAGGCGTAATCTGTCTTTGGCATTCTCTTACTAAGCTTACTTATTATTTATTCACTCAAACCAATTTATTTATTTTTTGAACTTGTCTTGTTTTTTAGAACTCAAATATGTAAAATGTTGTATTTTTACTCACAGACCGAATAGTCGGCCAGCTAAATAAGAACGATATCAAAATATAGAACTTGAAAATGGAACCAATCAGCAAAAGTGCGGGATTGCTGGCCTAAAATTTTATCCATAAAGTTAAAAATATATATATGGCTAGATCCTACGACTTGGTATAACTTTTTAGTTTGAAGTATTTTGGCAACTTTTAAAATCTCCCGAATTTAAATGACAGTACCATAGCCAGTATAATGCGAACCGAGGCACTGATGCCTCGTTAAATTTGATACACAATTTTACAAACTTTTTTTCATCAGACTGATAATTTATAATTTTCCTACGGCTGATTCATACACGCGAACTATACTAGGTGTTCTAAAATATAAATTCCAAATCTTTTGTCTGTGACACCAATCATTTAGAACAAGCCTCAGACTGTCTCCTTTATTTCGACGAAGTCTGTCTTACGGAACAGCGGTTGGACCTGTTCACTGGGTCGTCATTTTGGATTTACATGCACACGGTACACTACTAACATTCATTCCATCAATGCAAAGGTCGATTAAAGCTTTTTAACAGAGGAAATGGTTAAGTAGATCGGAAGACACGACCAAGATCTTTGGTTTGGGATTACTGGTGTTTACAATTGGAATCAATTTTTGCTTTTATAAAATTATACCTTTTATCTGATTCATCTCATTCAACTCGGTTAGTGGTTCAGGATACACTCAGCAGAACATATAGACGAGATCCAGAGCAGGAGCATCGACTAACACAAGAAACTATACCAATGATTTCCAAGGTTCAATTAGTGAACACTTCATTTCGTCATGTTCAATCAGAATTATGAATAATGTAACTTCTTGAAATTCTTAGGGGCTTCACAAATATTAAAACTAAACGTAAACTATATAAAAATATGTAAATTACTACATTAATTAAATCATGAAAAATATAATTAGTTCATGTTAGAGTGAGGGTACTCAAATAAATAATCCATGAAATATACATACTACTATAAAATATTACTAAGTTATGCTAATTCCTTTGTTTCCTTTTGTGTAATCAACATTATTTAGTAGTAATTACTAATATTTCTTTCAAGGATTAAGTATGTGCACTCTAATTCGTTTATTAATACTTAATTGTTAGATATGATCAAGAAAAACGAGATTTTACAACTACGTCTTGGCTTGAAACCTTAGCTACAGAAATCTTGGTCAGGATATCTAAATATCAGCGGATCCAAGAAATATTTTGGGTATCGGCTTATATTTTTAGTTTGTCGCTGATTTCATTTGATATCACAAATGCCCAAAATTCTGGTCCACTCTAGAACAAGTGTAGAATTTAGCGTAGAATCATTCAAACACATCATGATTCATGCTCGAAATTCTAAAGTTTTAACCTTAAAATACTCGCAAAAGGCTGTAAGGTATAATAGCCTAGACAGGTTTATAGAGGGATATTTTTTCTCATGTATAAATATTGAAGAACTTGAAACTATTCTAAAACACATCTATTGTTGACTTGACTTTCGTACAAAGTATGCCTGTCTTAAAGAAACTTAGTCTTGAAGGATGCACAAGCATTCCACCTGAAAACATGCTCATACCCTGAAAAAATGCAAACCATTGAAAGTTCTGGATGTTTGCAACTGCTTACAATTGGTGATCATCAAATAGCAGGCCTTGTAGAACTATGTCTCGTTTTTGCCACTTCTTCAGATATTTAAAGCTGAATGGAGCTGCCGATTTTCTCCAGAATTAGTAAGCGACATTTTAGACAGCTCACGACATCTTTCTACTTAGCTGTAACTGCATCTTTCTGGGGATCTCAACCCGATTTTTGGGCCGATATCTTAAATGGGCATAGAAATGTAAGTTTTGGGGAGCTAGCATTATGCTTCAAATGTGATCATACTCACAGATTTCTAAAGTGAAAAGTTTGCAAACGTTTTAAATAAACATTAATAATTTATAATAAACATAATAATTTGTCTTATCAACCATAGATTTAATAAATATGCTCTGAGCTTTCGGCCTACTCGGCCATCCTCAGGGAAAATGAAAAACGTTACAAATGACAAAGAAAAACGCGATCAAACCATGGCATATGGCACCCCATTAAATTAAACAAATTCACACGCTCTTAGGAAAAAATAAAGAAAACAAATTAATTAATTAATTAAAAATAAATAAATAAATAAATGAAAATAATAATAATAATTAATAAATGAATAATAACAAAAGTAATAAAATTAATGATTATAAAATGAGATAAATGAAAAATAAAATAAAACAAGCGAACAAACAAGCAAGCAAACAAACGAACCAACAAACAAACAAATAAACAATGATGACAATATATATATATATATATAATATATAATTATATATTATATATTATATATTATATATTATATATTATATATTAATATTATATATATTATATATGATATATTATATATTATATATTATATATATATTATATATATATATTATATTATATATTATATTATATATTATATATTATATTATATATATATATATATTAAATGCCTCCCACCACTTGAACCGTTGATCACAATTTCGACTCTTTATAGAATTTTTACGTTATTCCAGTCAATGAATGTCCTGTCTCATTCACATGGACAGCCAAGGCTGACTTGTCGGCTTTTTGAAGGCGAACTGCCACCTGATGTGGTTCCGGAGAAATGGGTTCCCTGTGTTTAGCCCCAGAGGGCTTAGCAGGGGAGGGAAAAAACGTGGTTTTTTGGGAACGTTTTGTTGTTCGTAGAAAACAATACTGAAGAGAAATAATGAGTCTTTTATCACCAAAACATGGTAGCAGAGCGAGGTTGAAGGACTCGACATCGACATGAGTGGTTTTAAGAGCAAGACTACAGCTAAGGCGAAATTTACAGATTACAGAACGAGATTCATTTGCTGTTGGAGTGAATCACCGGCGAGCAAACCTCAGGTGAGACATGAGTTTTCAAAACTAAGCCTTGCCTTGGAGGAACTAATGAAGTCAGCTGGAAAATTAGGTGATCATTATGCAGTATACGAAGAAGTGGATATAAATAGCAGCGCTTGAGGCAGAACTCGAGAAATCGACAAAGAATTTAGCGAGGACCGAACTGACAGTCAATCGTTTTGTAAACAGTCGCTACGTCGCTTCAACTGCCTCAATTGCTCAAGTTAATACACCGCAGAGAAACCAAGCGACTCAGAAAGAGCTGGACCAGAAAATAAAAGAGCAAGAGCAAGAGATAGATCGTTTAACCAAGGAAATTCAGACGACTATGGAGATATAAAGTCAGAACCCAATAAACCGATAGTTCTGAACGAGGAGTCCACCAAAGTACCGGTGAGTGATCCTAAGAAAATCGAGACTGAATCCCTAGAAAATACGCCACGACCCGTACCAAAGAAAGTTCCGCACCGCAAACCAATGAATTTGGGGGATTACCACCATCGTTTGATCATGTGATATCGTCGACTCTTGCCTATAAGCCACCGTTAGGAGGGTTAGGAGCAACAAATCAAAATATTCCCAACATCGATAAGCCTCGCCTTCACCACAGAGAGCAAGGTGAAGGATAAGTATAATCCTGATGCAAATTCTCAATTATTCAACGATTCAAGCTTCAATCCTGCAAGACTGTTGACACGTGTTTCAATCCCGAAGTTTTCGGGAAATAAGAGGAACTATGAATCATGGAAAGCTGCATTCACATCATGTTGGACAATACGACAGCAACAACAGAGTACAAACTACTCCGACTTCACAATGCCTTGAGGGCGAGGGCACTTAGAGTGATTGAGAGCCTTGGGACATTCTTCAGCAGCCTATGATGTCGCCAAGGAAAGACTTGAACGAAGTATGGAGGAAAAAGGAGGACAGATAGCACTGCGATTAGAAGATGTAAGCAAGCTCAGACAAGTCCGTGACGGAAACGCTGGAGATCTGGAGTCATTTGCTGAACTGTTGGACATTTTAATCGTCAACTTGACGGATGCTGGCCAGCAAGCAGAACTTGGCGGTGGATCTCTTTACATTTCACTGGCAGCGCAAGCTCAGTGAAACTCTGTTGTCCCGGTAACAGGTGGATATATGAGAACTTTCTGCCAGAGACTGTTGAGAATTTAAGGATGTTTGTCAACCAAGAATCAGACTTTCTAACAAACGCCACAGAAACTGTGAGAGGCTTAACGAAAGAAGCAGCAAAAAGGGAACAACCCCCAAAAGCATTCGTAGAACAGAAAAACACCCAAAAGAGGAATAACATGTGCCTGTTATGTGGTGAAGAACACGTTCTGTGGACCTGCCAAAAGTTCAAAGCCCTAGATCATGATCAACGCTGGGAAAATGCCCAAAAGCTACGCGTGCGTTTTCGCTGTCTCTCTGGTACGCACCAAGGAAAGGACTGTCCCAGGAGTAAGACATGTGCAATAGATGGTTGCAGCCGTACACACCACAAGCTGTTACACAAGAGCTCTCAACAGACAACAGCCCCATGCCAGCAAGAGAGTCAGGTAATTTTCACTCAACCATCGTTTGAGGTAACTTCCAATAAAGGGGAGGACACCTACACCTCGACTACAACCCACCTTGAGCCTGATCCAGATTACATTGCTCTTCGAACTGTTCCTGTTGTATTAAGGAATGAAGCCAAGACCATTAGGGTCAACGCCCTTTTAAATGACGCTAGCACAAAGTCTTACATAAATAGTGATGTTGCTGCAGAACTAGGTCTTGAAGGTCGCCCGAAATGCTAACCGTAAATGTATTAAATGAGAACCAACTTTACCTTCTGTCAGCAAGACCCCGGAGAGTTAAACAACCTTGTGCGACGTTTTTGGGAGATGGAAGAACCACAAGCCAACTGCACTCGTCAAGCCAGATGAGAAGCAAGCAAACGAGATTGTATCACAGTCACTAACATATAGCAATGGTCGCTACTGTGTAGAAATACCATGGAAGGAAGACAAGTCTACACTACCAAACAATCATGAGATGGCACTGAAGAGACTGCAGAACACTGAAAAAACGCTTGTTGAGAGATCGAGACATCGGAAGGTCATATCAGCATGTTATGAACAGCTATCTTGAAAAGGGATATGTTCGTCAAGTAACGCCTTGTGAAGACAAAGTTGATCAAGTATGGTACCTACCACACTTCCCAGTATTAAGACCTGACAAGAGCACCACTAAAACTCGCATTGTCTTTGATGCTTCCACCAAACATGAGGATGTTTCCCTCAATGACATCATCCATTAAGGTCCAAAGCTCCAGAACGACCTGTTCGCAGTACTGACACGTTTCCGACGCAACCCTGTTGCAATCATGTGTGACATAGCTGAGATGTATTTACAGATCGACTTAAAGCCAGATGATAAACCTATGCATAGATTCCTGTGGAGGGATCTAGACCAGAGCAAGCCCCCAGACGTCTATGAGTTCAACCGAGTCGTATTTGGTGTAAATTCCTCGCCATTCTTAGCGCAGTTTGTTTCTCAAAGAAACGCGATAGACAATCAATCGCAGTATCCACTTGCTGCTGAAACCATACTCAAAAGCACCTACATGGATGACAGTATGGATTCGGTAAAGGATGTATCAACCGCAATTGAACTGCGTGACCAACTTGTACAGCTATGGGCAGCTGCTGGAATGCATGCCAGAAAGTGGCTGTCTAACCATCCAGACGTACTCCGAGACATCCCATCTGCTGACTGTGCTGCTGCTGTGGACCTAGACAGTGGTCAGTTACCCTCGACCAAGACCTTAGGAGTATCATGGCACCCTGAACCAGACACGCTCAGCTTCTCCTTCAAGCCAGTGGGAACAGATAACATCACAAAAAGGAGCTTCCTGAGCAGTACCGCTTCGCTGTTCGACCCTCTCGGTCTACTAATGCCCTACACCATTCGAGCTAAAATCTTACTCCAGAAGTTATGGACAGCAGGTCTGGGATCAACCACTCGACCATCAGTTAAAGACTGAAGCGACAGTGTGGTTTGAAGAACTGCCCAACCTGATTGATGTTGGTGTTCCACGCTGCCTCCGGATAGACAACGGTATGGACAGTCATCTAAGTTTACACACATTCACAGATGCATCATCGAATGCATACGGTGCCGCTGTATATGCTGTACACGAATACAGAGATGGTACTCTTACCAGCCGCCTTGTCGCTGCAAAGGCCGGAGTAGCACCCCTTCAAGCCATCAGTGTCCCTAGACTTGAACTCATGGCAGCTGGTCACGGGCTGAAACTGACGCAGATGGTAGGACAGACACTTGAAGTCGACAAGAGTGATTGGCAATTCTGGTCAGACAGCATGGATGTGCTCCACTGGATTAGAGGACACAGTCGCCACTTCAAACCGTTTGTGGCCAATCGGGTTGGAGAGATTCAAGCAGCCACAGAACCAGAACAGTGGAGATTTGTCCCTACCCATTTGAACCCTGCTGACTTGCTAACTCGGGGACAGACTGTGTCTGAGCTTGCCAAGCAAGACAAATGGTGGAAAGGCCCAGAGTTTCTACTCCTACCCGCTTCAGAATGGCCTGTAAACAAGCTAGACATCCCTAAAGAGCCTGATATTGAGACAAAGAAACAGTATCAAGCGGTGTGTAACTTTCAGACTAAATCAAAGAAAAGATCAGCACCAACATCAGAGTCGAAGGTGATGCTTCAGATAGAGAATCGTCTTGACCCAAGCCGTCATTCAAGTTGGCCCAGAATGGTACGTGTAACAGCCCAAGTATTACGTTTTGCAAACAACTGCCGTTCTAAGCCTCAGCTGCGAACAACAGGACCTCTTCGCCCAGAGGAGATAAGAGAGGCTGAAGCTCACTTCATCAAGCTAGCTCAACTGGAAAGCTTTTGTGATGAGATTGCAGCCTTAAGAGCAAAAGGGACATTGCCCTGTAGCTCTAAGCTACTTCCTCTGAATCCTTTCTTTGATGAAGATGGTGTGGTTCGGTGTAACAGTCGTTTGCAGTTTGCTGAGTGCTTATTATGGGCAATTAAATTTCCAATCATTCTACCTCGGAAGCACGTTGTCACCTCATTGATTGTTCGAAAATCCCACAATCAGTGCCAACACGGCGGTACCAATCAAGTGCTCGCTAACCTTTCCAGTAAGTACTGGGTCATTTCAGCCAGGGAGGCCATTAGGGAGTGGGAAAGAGAATGCGCCATGTGCCAACGTAGAAAAGCCAATCCCATCAATCAAGTTATGGCTCCACTGTCAGAGTTACGAACCAATCAGTCCCTAAGAGCGTTCAACCAAGCCTCAGTTGACTTTGCGGGACCCTTTCTAACCAAGCAAGGGCGAGGAAAGACACGCCAGAAGAAGTATCTTTCCTTATTCGCGTGCCTGTCCACTAGAGCGGTGCATCTAGAAATGGCTTATGCCTTGGACACTGACTCCTTTTTAAACGCCTTTTACCGTATGGTTTCACGACGTGGACTTCCAGAAGTCATGGTATCAGACAACGGAACCAACTTTGTTAGTGGCGACAGAGAACTGAAAGAACTCGTAGCAGCACTGGACAAAGACAAGATACAAGACTCGACTGCCAACAGAGGTGTAAAGTGGCACTTTAATCCTCCGGGAGCACCGCATTTCAATGGAGTCCATGAGATCATGATCAAAGCAGCAAAGAAAGCGATCAAAGCAATCTTAGGAAATGCAGATGTTTCTGAGGAAGAACTCATGAGTGCAATCGCAGGCGCAGAAGGCTTGATCAACTCTCGACCCCTTACTTACCAATCAGCTAATGCATCTGATGAAGTTCCATTAACCCCAAACCATTTCTTGCATGGACAAATGGGTGGCCAGTTCGCACCTGAGACAGTCGACAGCACGAGTTTTAACCCAAGGAAGAGGTGGCGTCGGGTGCAAGAGCTTGTTCGCCATTTTTGGCAGAGGTGGCTACGAGAGTGGTCGCCAGGACTGAGTCCACGCCAGAAATGGTCAAAGACACAAAGAGACTTGAAGACTGGAGATCTAGTACTTGTAGTCTCACCAGACACCCCACGTGGCAAGTAGCCATTAGGCAGGATTGTTCAGACTTACCCTGGAGCGGATGGGCATGTACGCACAGCCGACGTTCAGCTTAAGGACACTGTGCTGAGGAGGCCGGTCATGAAACTGTGCCCCATCGAGCAAAAAAGAAGACAATTGAAAAGACCATGGATTACCGCTGCTGTACTTAACTCAATTAAGAAAAAACAAAAGCTCTTTAAAACACACTTCTTAAGTAATGACCCGGAATAAATTAAGTATCATAAAACGTATAACAATAGATTAAATAAAATCAAAGAAGCTGCTAAAACAAATTACTTTAGAGCACAGTTTGATTTAAACAAAGAAAACTTAAAAACTACATGGAAGCTCATTGGTATGATTATCGAAAGGAAAAAAGCATCGTCAGTAACAAGTATCGAAAAGATCATTCATAACAATAAATGTCATACTGATAAAGCTAGCATTTGTCATCAGTTAAATTCATATTTTATAAATGTTGGCCAAGATCTTGCTGGGAAAATACCGGAGGTTGATGTCAATCCAAGCCAATACATAAAAACATCGAATCCAAGTAGCTTCATGTTTCGTGTGATACTTTCAAATGAGGTACACGATGAAATTCTAAACCTGAAATTGAACAAATCATGCATTGGTGTTCCGCAAAAGTGCATAAGAATATCGAGCAACCACCTTAGTGAAGCATTAACAATAA
The DNA here is from genome assembly GCA_011057435.1 of Actinia equina. Taxonomy (NCBI): domain Eukaryota; kingdom Metazoa; phylum Cnidaria; class Anthozoa; order Actiniaria; family Actiniidae; genus Actinia; species Actinia equina. Next base: position 116,921 of record WHPX01000778.1, on the reverse strand, counting down.
TATTTAATCAATCCCTGCTTCAAGGTATTGTTCCCGATGTTCTTAAAATTTCTAAGGTAACACCTGTCGCCAAAGGAGGAGATGCCATGGATCCAGCTAATTATCGCCCAATTTCAACTTTATCAGCTTTTACTCAAATTTTCGAAAAGCTCGTCTACAAACAGTTGATCAATTACATTGAAAAACACAATTTTTTATTCGAGTTTCAGTTTGGATTTCGAAAAGGCCACTCAACTTCTAGCCATTACTGAAATAGCGGACAACCTAAGGAAAGCAATAGACAATAAAATGTATACTTGTGGTGCATTTTTAGATTTTTCAAAGGCCTTTGATACTGTTAATCACAAAATTCTAGTAGAAAAGTTAGAACTATATGGAGTCAGAGGTATTGCGCTAAATTGGTTTACCAGTTATTTAACAAATAGGCAACAATATGTTGCTTTTGGTAACAACGTATCCTCAAAACAAACGATGAATTGTGGAATTCCTCAGGGTAGCTCTCTTGGACCTCTCTTGTTTTTATTATATATTAATGATTTGCCAAACTGCTCTGATACTCTGAAATTTAGAATATTTGCGGTTGACACGAATGTCTTTGCCTCGCACTATGACTTAAGGGAACTTGAAAAACTAATGAACTCTGAGCTCCAAAAAGTTAAGACATGGTGTGACGCAAATAAACTATCAATTAATTATACAAAAACAAATTTCATGATCGTGAAATCAAGTAAAAAGAAAGACGCGGTAATTGATCTGAAATTTCAAAACAGAGATGGTTCAAGCAATTCTTTACAAAGAAAAGACCACATAAAATATTTAGGAGTCATAATTGATGACTGCATATCATGGAGATACCATATTTCTTATGTCTGCTCAAAAATTTCACGAAATATTGGAGTGATATCAAAATTACGGCATTATCTCTCCATTCATCAACTGAAACAAATTTATTACAACCTTGTTTATCCCTACATATCATATGCAATATTGGCCTGGGGAAGCGCTTATAAAACGCACATTAAGAAAGTGCAAGTCAAACAGAATATAGTAGTAAGAATAATGTTCGTTGCTGTATCTTTTGGCGAAAACACCGAAAGCGCTCTTCCCTTGCTAAATCTCTTGGAGCTTCTCACAGTAAATAATATTTATCGTCTTCATGCTTTAAAATTTACTCATTTATGGCACAAAGGTAAGCTCCCAGAGACACTTTCCTCTTTTTTCAAATATGCAAAAGATATCCATCCTTACAATACCAGGTACGCAGCAAAGCAAAACTTGCATAAATCACAAGTGCGTACCAATATAGGCAAGCAAATGACGGCTAATATGGCGATTGAACTCTGGGAACAAATTCCTAGCCACTTAAAAAATGTTAATGTATTTTCGTTTGCGAAAAAATTAAAAAGTTATTTACTTGCCGACCAATTACAGATAAAAATTTAGTTCTTCCTTAGATTTTCCTTTTTTCTAAATATTCTATTTCTTTCTTCATATATGTTAATATATACCATACATGTCATTACTCTAATTGTGGATTAACAGTTTTATTGTTCAGTTAAATTGTAATTATTTTTTATGTACTTGGTTCTTCTTCAGTTTACTCCAATGTTAAATTTTAAATTGCTGGGGTCTAACTCGAAAACCTTATGGTTAATTTAGACCCCAGGCTCTGAATTATGTTCTTTTGACAATTATCTATTCTTTATTTTCTTAGTTGTTTTCTATAGTTGTTTTTCACATTTCATGTAAATTTTCTTGTATGAGCAAATAAAATTGTATTGTATTGTATTGAGCGAGAACACTGATTATCTTAGTTGCTCAGAGACAGCTAGAGACATTTGCTGGACATTGTTTTCACATCGTTTGTTGCTTTTTTTTTTTTTTTTTTTTTTTGTATTAAGATTGAGCACTATGGGTATTTCACTATTAGTTTGAACCTTGATGTTTGTAACATCAAAGAAGGGGAGGATGTTCCGGAGAAATGGGTTCCCTGTGTTTAGCCCCAGAGGGCTTAGTGGGGAAGGAAAAAAACGTGGTTTTTTGGGAACGTTTTGTTGTTCGTAGAAAAACAATACTGAAGAGAAATAAAGAGTCTTTTATCACCAAAACAGATGTTCTTTCTTTCTTGTACCTATTTAAGATTGCTGATTTCGCCAATATACTTGATGTCACATTCCCCACAGGGAATAGAGTATACAACTCCAACATGTTATCCAATGATACCTGATCTTTCGGGTGTGAGAGGATTTGTTTCAGAGTTACCTCTGGCTTGATGCAACACCTGATGTCATGGCGTGATAATATTCTACATATCCTCTCAGTGGTACCTTTAAGATAGGGGAGAGTTGCGAAACCTTTAGATAGGTTCGTAAAATAAACATTTTTGAGAACATAAGCACCTCAACTCTTTTTTACTGTAATTGTATATAAGTCTTATTTTATCTTGATTTTGTAAAGCGCCTAGAACAGTTGCTGTAAATGCTATATAAATTTAACTTATTATCATGTTTCTTATGTGAATACAGATGTTCATGACCTTGGAACACTTGATAGAAATAAACGCAGTGATGCAGACATTAAAGAGATTTTGATGCCGGTGGACTCCCTGCATGGACACAACTTTGGCTCATCACAGATTATCATAGTAATGGATCCCTGTACGACTACTACCTACAAGGTGCAACGTTAGATGTACAAAGTATGCTGACCCTGGCCCTGTCAACAGCATGTGGCCTGGCTCATCTACACATGGAAATCACTGGCATTTTGGGAAAGCCCGCCATTGCACACAGAGATCTTAAAAGTAGGAACATCCTGGTCAAGAAGAATGGTATGTAGTCAGTGGTAGAAAATTTTCATCAGAATTATGATGCGAAGTCTCCTACTTCCTAACAGCTATAGAGTCCTTCACTATATTCCTATTCTTCTTGCAGGATCATGCTGCATAGCCGATCGTAGACATTCCTAATGGAAGTCATGTTGACCCTGTGAATCCCCAAAAGAGGAAGTATAATCCTGAATGGGAGGTCAAATTTCCTTGGTTGCGTTATTCCAAATCAGAAGATGGAGCATACTGTTCATGCTGTTTTTCCTTTGCAAAATCTTCTACTTCAAGTAACCATGCAGCTTATTTCTGCTCCTTTTAAGGTCCGGAAAAATGCGATAGGTGCAAAAGAGGTATTCTTGACAAACCATGAGCTGACTAAGTGTCACAGGAATTCAATGGTGGCCGCTGAAAACTTATCCTAGTTGTCACTAGAAGAGAAAAGGATTCCATTAAAGAATTCCTAAATGGTAGTTATTCAGAAAACCTTCAGAAAAACAGGGATGCCCTCTGTTCTATTCTTGACTTGGTGATTCTTCTAGCCAAAAGAGGTATTGCATTTAGAGGAAGGTGGGACAAATCAGTTAAAAAAGATATTGGTAATTTTGAATATTTCATACATTGGCTGGCGAAATACGATAACAATCTGTCTGTTCACTTATCCTCTGCTGCGAAAAACATGCGCTATTATTACCACAAGTGCAAAATGAAATGATAGATTGTCTTGGTAAGGTCATTCGCAGTACCCTTGTTTCAAAAATCAACAAGAGTAAGTTCCTGCTGCATCATCAGGCGGATGAAACAACTGACGTCTTGACAATTAAGAGCAACTATCTGTCTGTGTACGATACCTCGACATGTCATCTGCAATCAACAAGGTTGAAGTCCATGAAGTCTTCCTTGGGTTTGTACCTCTACCCAGAACTGATGATATCTGATCTCCTGCTTGATGGGGCATGGAATATGAGTGGGGTTAATTCAGGACTCTGACTTCCAGGCAAGGATTAATATTACTGCCCGATTTCCAAAAGCAAGGTACTTCGTTTACCCATTGCTCAAGCCACTGCCTAAACCTAGTCATTGTTGCAAGCTGCAATAATGTGCGTGAAATCAGCAACTTTATGACAACATCTCAACAACTAACACTGTTTTTTCTTACTCTGCCAAGAGAAAGGATATGCTTAAGGAGAAAATGGCTGCTCCTTCCGATACTGAGGATCTCCTGGCTGACTGTCCGACAGAAGAGCGTGAAGAAGAAATGTTTATGAATGCAATTATACTGCAAATGCTTACCAACTTTGAGCGACACACGCTGGCTATCACGGTTTGATTCCATCAGTACGCTTCTGGTGAATTACTCCAGGATATATGATACCGTATCTGAAGCCATGATGCACAGTCAACAGGGAAGGCATCCCTGATGACGCGTCCAGTTATTTACATGCCATGAAATAGTTCCACTTTATCGTTTCAGCTGTTCTTACCCAATATATCCTAGGATATACAGGAACTCTTTCAGTTCTACTCCAGTCAAAACCGTGCGACTTGATTAAAGCCCACCGGGAAGCAAGAAGCCTTGTGTCTATTATTCTAAACGGTTTAAGGCAGAGTGAGGAAAAGTTCAAGGTACTGTTCGAAAGTGCCACCACAGTAGCTCAAACAATCGATGTGTTGCCTTCAAAACCGAGAACCACCGGCAGACAGGTCCATCAAGCCAATGCATGTGCCGAATAAATTGACAAATTTTCCAGGTAATGATTACCTTTTTGTTGTTACGATTACAGTATTCGCTTAAACTTATCTTAAAATATCTTTTATTTGTTCTCATTTATTTGCTTGTTATTTCCAATTTCAAGGCTGAATTACTACTACCCTTTTCTGGACCATGTTATCAGGCTCATGGATTTAGAGCGATTTCCAAAAGATCTCCAGGGTGCTTTACTGGGTGCTCTCCTAATACCTGCCAATCTAGGCCAACTGACTCGGTCAAAGAGGGTAAAATTAAATCTGCGTTCACTTAAAGACCTCCCCCTTCCGCAGTCATTTGAGCAGGAGGTAATACCTGTATCACGTAATATTAACTCAATTTGCCGTTAATTGTAGCAGTTTTATAGTTTTCATTTAACAATTTATGTTTGCTTTTGAATCTTTTTAGGTACTTGGATGGAAAGAAACTAAAAAGAACAATTACAATTGCATCACCTCACTTACAGAGTATTTCACATTTTCCGACAGCATTCTTATCCAAACATCTCTACTGTTCTCCAAGTTGTGCTCACTCTAGCTACCTGTCGGAAGCTGCTCGTGTGAACATAGTTTTAGCTCTTTACGTCGGTTGAAGACATGGTGCCGGTCCTCTATGGGCTTTAATCGGCTGAATGGCCTTTCATTAGCCTATGTACATGATTACATTCTCGTATAGCCACTTAAGATTTTACAGCGCCGGGATGCCAGTGGACACAGAAAAATTGCCATTGCATTCAAAAATACATAATAATATAATAATATTTTATTGGTCAGAAATTTTGCTAACTTCAGCTTTTAAAAAAGCTAAAGTTAGCAAAATTTCTGACCAATGACAATTCTGAGAGAGCTAGTTTGTTTCATTTATTTCCGTTAGGTTTCCTTGTTTTCCATATCATATTACAACGAATTCATCAAAACATCAAAGGTTTGAAAATTATCAAAAAGTCATTTTTGAATTTCTAAGGGCTTCCGATTTTTCCCAGAATGTCGTTCTACCTTGATATTCAACATTTTTAGGAACGAATGATCATCATCCAAGGTTGACAATCACAGTGTTTCAGAATAAAAGATTGCATATACTAAGTTCCGCTTAAAACTGCTTATGTAAGGTTACCAAAAGGCCCTCAAAAGGCTGTAAATCACATTTCCGAGAGTCTGAATTTCAAAATTTCTCGGGGGGGGGGGGGGGGGGGGGGGGGGGCATGCCAACTCAACTCACTGATATAAAAGAAATTGTCATTCACTTTCTCTAACCAGCATATAGTTTTTGAGAGTATATCTTTTGAGAAAATGTTATTGATATTTTTGTAGTGAAAAATTTCTATAATCGTAGTCAATAATAATTGTAATCAATTAACTATTTGGACTACAAGATTTATCAGATAGCATGTAACTCTCGGTATCAAGATAAGCATCTGTCCACAGATATCTTAGTCTAAACGCTCTAACGCCTCGGTTACCACAAAAATTTTAAGCACACTGAAAACATTTCCTGCATTGACAAATTGGTCAGGGCTCTCCAGCTTGTTATGGTTCAATCCCTCTGTGCATCTACAAGGCACAGGTTACTTGATCGATGACGTCATCATTGTTGACCACTTGAGTGTGTTGGGTTAGGCTAGTGTAGTATATATAGGTATCCAGGTTTGGTTGACATCGGCTCAATCCCTCATTGCATCTACCACGCATTTTCCCATGGGCCACTTGATTGATGACATCTGATTATTGTTGACCACTTGAGGGTGTTTGGTTAGGCTTTAAGTATATAATATTTATGTCCAAGTTTGGTTGACATTGCTTCAATTCCCATGAATCTACAAGGCATACCCACGGGTCACTTGATTTGTGACATCATTGTTGACCACTTGAGAGTGTTATTTGGTTAGAGGCGAATGTACTATTAATGCGTCCAGTTTTGATTGACTTCAGTTCAATCCCTGTACATCTTCAATGTATTTTACCATGGGTCATGTGCATGATGTCATAATTTTTGACCACTTGAGGGTGTTTGGTTTACCCAGTGTAGCATGTCTATATATATTTTTTTTCAATAGGTACCCAGGCTAATGATAAAGTACCCAGAATAACGATAAGTTACCCAGGTTAATGATAAAGTTAGACCTGCGGTACCCAGGTTCATGCTATGGTACATGATGGTTCACCCTAGGGTTCATGCAATGTGACAAATAATTCAGGTGGTCTGTGAAAACATAAAATTGCTGGTATTTATTGGATTATGGGAAGTGGTTAGAAGCATCAGGAGAGACGTACCTCAACAGCATGATAGGCAGGATCAATTTTGCATTCCCTTCGAATTCCTACCTCTTGCTAATTTACGTTTTCTTTCCCATGCAGTTTCTTGTCCATTATTTCACAGTGCTGTTATCTTTGCAATTTGTTCTTTATCATTTCAGCACTTTAAATTACCCTTTGCATAGCATTTATTGCATACTTTTACTTGCCTAACATTTTTTGTCATCTTTATATGTCTACCCCAAAAACCAAAGAAAGCTTTGAAAAAGAAAAACTTGAACAGTCGTAGAATTGTTCGTTTTAGATAAACTTGAGGTAAAAATTCTGACAAGTCAATATTTCTTAACACAACAATTTCATTTTCTGTAATGTCAGTTATTTTGTAGTTGTATATACTACAGAATTAAACAAACATATGTCAATAACAGAAAAATGTATGACAACAAAACCTTTGAAAAGTGTTTGTATGGCTTTGTCTGTGAAAAATTCAGGTAGTTGTTAAATTGAATACTTGAAAATGTTAATGATTGTCTCATATTCAAATCTTTTTCATCTAAAGAAGGAAAAAAAATCTGATTATAAGCTATTAATGTCATTTTCTCCCCTTTTTTTTTTTTTTTTTTTTTTTTCTTTTTTGTTGTTGTTGATGAGAAAATGAACTGAAGAAAAAATAATTAGCAATCTGTAATGTAAATATATTTTTTGAATTTGCTGCCATTTTGGTTACTAAGCCTAGGAAAATAAAATCAACATAGCAACGCCATATTAATTTCAAATTAAAAATAATTACTTAAACAGACAAAATCCTCCAATGAATAAATAGAGGAGATACGAAATTTATCTTCAAGTGTTGAAAAGATCTCTCACAAGTGAGCACAGCGAAGATAAATTTTGTACCTTCAAGTGCCCAGATAATATTCTGTTTATTATATAATTATCCATGAAATCAATTTTATAAGATTTTTATTATTATAAAAAGTTTTATGTTATTTTCACATGTGAAAAACATGAAATTATCAGTTTTTCGAAAAGGAGAAATATAGGTATTTTATGGATGATTATATGATAAATAGAGGAAATTATTACATGGGCACGCTGAGATACAAAATTTATCTTTGAGTGTTGAAAAGACATAAGCTGCGCTCACTCGTGAGAGATTTTCAACACGAGAAGACAAAATGATCTTCAATGGCTTACAATGAGCTAGGAAGAGAGCTAAAGAGTGAAAACGAGCTACTATAAACTAGTTTGAAACTACATAAACTTAAAACTATTGATAATTAATCAAAATAAAGTTACCTTTCACTTAAATTGTGTACTTGCTGCATCTAAATTGCGTACTTTCTGTCATTTAACAGTCCTTTAATATTTTGAACTTGAAAACTGCAAATATTGCTACCATTTTCGTTTAACCATTCACCGCTGCCAAAATTTTGCGTTTGTTTACGTTTGAAACGCGACACTTTGTCTGTGAAACGTTTAGTTTTGCCAATGAAATCAACACGCTGGGGCAGTTAACCAATCAGGTTTTGCTATCGTTGAAGGGACGTTTCGTTCACACGATCGGCATGTTTTTACTCGTTTAGTTCATTTTTACAGTTGTAAAAACTGGAAACTTATGAAATAAATAAATATGGCAGAAGTTACGCTATGGGAAAGCCACTAGGTGACAGTTTAAGGTGTTTAATAATCGACAAAATACTCCTAGCCTTCAACGATAGCAAAACCTGATTGGTTTACTGCCCAAACGTGTGTTTATATTAGCTCGTTTTCGCTCTTTTAGTTCTCTTTCTAGCTCATTACTAACTAATTGTAGGTCGTGGAAGATCCTTTGGTAGCACATTGTAGATCATTGTAGCTCATTGTAGGTCATTGTAGGTCATTGTACATTGCGCCTTTTTAGTAAGTACGTTTTTTGAATGGATAAATAGTCTTGAATGGATAATATTGAATGGTTAAATTTCTAGAATGGATAAAACTTTCGAATGGATAAAAAATTTTGTGAATAAAAATAAATCGTGATTGTGGATGGTTTTAACGAAAACACATTTATGTTTACATTCACCTTGAATATGAAAGGGGGAAAAATTTGATTAACTTAAATTGATAATTGCTTTTTGAATTTTGCACCAAAGCACTACCATCGAAAAAGAAACTGGCCGTCAAAGTTAATCCAAGACGATAAGTTTCAAATACTTCTGTGGTTTTGATTTTGAAAAGCGAAAAGCACTCTTTATAATCTATAGCTTGGAAAGTATAAAAGTCATATATGTATTTAAGTAAATGAAAACAATTTTTCATCTTCACCGAAAGAGGACTTACGATAAGCTTACAGCTGTGAGAGGAAGTGGCCTAAACTCAGAAAACTGGATTAGAATAGTTCTAGTTCCGTAGGAAACCGTTAATAGAAGGTACAGTCATTGATGTTAACTTACATTTCTTTTAAAAAAAGTCGACTAAAATGCGTTTACACAGCAGTGCGAAAGAAGGTCGTCATTTTTGCTTTGCTTCAAATATTTAAGATGAGTGGAGAGAAGAACTAGGGCTGTGCAGTTTACATTTTGACAACAGAAAAGTGAAATTGGACGCTTTTTGATTTTTGATCACACTTCAAAAAAAGAACTAAAATTGCATAGCTTTACAAGACAATTTGACGGCAAGAGAACTGCCGCGTGCAAGAATGTGACATCAAAGAAAGATTCATAAAGTGAAATTGATATTTACGTAGTGCTTCTACGTACCTCAAACGTTGTTCATTACAGACTGAAAAGTCATCAGGAGATCTAGGCCATCGTTTCTTGAGAATTATCGACAAACGTCAATGACAACTGAAGCCGCCTGGTTCAGAAGATAAATCACAACTAAAACCCATACAGAAACCACATGCAAGAATACTTGGTATAACTTATACCACGCATTGCATTGTGGGTGCTCATTGTTGTGCAAATTAGTCGTCAAATTTTTGGGGGGTTTCGGTAGAGGCGTCGGTAGAGGCTATTTCGACACTGAAGAAAAACGCACTGCGCATGCGTTGGGAGAAAAAACAAAATGGCGGACAATAACAATTGATCACATCTACAGGGCTATTTTTTAAATATTCGTTTTGGAATTTTACAGATATTTTTGAATTTCTTTACATAGAATCCGACTATGTGATTATCTGCAAATTAGCCATGCCGGATGTCGACGTCGGGCCGCGAGTGGCGGCATTTTCAAGATTATTTTTGCTTTGTATAAACAAAAGTTTTTTTGTATAAATCAGCAGTGTATCACAATCGAAATTATCTTGCTATTGCGAAAAGGACAACCTTAAGTTTTCAGCATTTTTCTTAAGTTTTGCGATTTTGTTAAAACGATCAAAACACCGGCATCAAAAACATAAGTTGCCCTTAGTTACGCTACGCCATCTCCGAGCGTGCGCAGTGCGTTTTTCACCAGTGTCGGCTATTTCGCGAAACTCAAAACGACATCCGAAAATGACGTCACCTTCGTGTTCCCGATGAATGTCTCGATAGTGGAGCTACCGGAAATCATGCCGTGTTGAAGTCGTGTTATAAATAATTGGGATACTACGCGCGCTATGATTGGTCGAAAACCATGTTTGATGAGAATTTATAAAATAATTGGGATACTACGCGCGCTATGATTGGTCGAAAACCATGTTTGATGAGAGTATCAAAACACGCTATCGTCATTTTTAATCTATCGCGCCGCGCTCATTGGTCAGTTTGAATAAGACGGCACGTAGGGAGAATTTACTTAGACTTTGCTTTTTTTCGATCTTTTCGCGCGTTTGTTATTTTATAAAACAAATCAAAAACAGTTTTCTGTGTTTGATACTCTGATCAAAACACTTGGGATGTTAGGAGAACACTCGAGAAGCTGGAAACCACTCCGCTACGCGTCGTGGTTACCTACGCTCCTCTCGTGTTCTCCCAACATCCCGCGTGTTTTGATCAGAGTATCAAACACGGAAAACTGTTTTTGATCTGTTAATTGAAGCCGTTTGTTGAGTGTTTGAACATGTAAATCGTGATTTATTTCTAAATAAAAATAAGAATCTCTCAATAATATTGTACCTTATGTCATCAAAATCGTTTTATAGCCATTAATTGAAAGAAGAAGAAACAATGTCAGCCTGATTCACGCGAAGGAACGTTAACAAACTTAAGAACACTATTTTGCGTGAAGTAAATTTACAACCGGAAGTAAATATGATGGATGGCCCTTTTGGCTGGAATTTCAGAAATTAGCCGGGAAATGTGGTAAAAATCTTGATGGAGATGGACTATATTTCGAATCATTTGAATAACTTCACATCTCTGGAGACAAATTTTGGTTATGTTTCGAATATGCTTGAAGCCTTTTAGAGGTGCTTAGACAATTTGAAACTGCTACAACATTAACAAGTCGTTTTGGCATTGGCTATTGGCTATAAAAAGATCAAATTGAAGAACAGTGAGAGACAGGAATGAATTGGAGAAGTATCGCAATTCTTTCGTTAGTCCCAAGACTTTTTACGCTTAAAATGTGTGAAATACGGTTAAACAAGACAGCTAAACAATCAGTCAATGTCTCCAGTAAACCTTTCAAAGAAGAATCAAATTCACTATCCTGGGAATTACATATTGGCAAGAGAGTATGAAGTAAGAGAGCATATCCCTGTGACCCATGAAAGTTTCTTGAAAATCTATTTTTAGCTCCGCGCGCTAGTCTGAGCTATTTTAGCATGCGAATCTTGATTGGTCAGATTGTAGTGATGTCATGGGTACACAAGAGATCGGCAGTGACAAAGCAAGCTTCACGCAGTTGTCAAACCAAACTTTATTCAATTTGACGAGAAAATGTGTTTAGAGGAATTCCTTGAGAAATTCTGAAAGGTATATGAAGGAATCCATTATAACAGCATATGTAAAAAATACTCAGCTGAGACAATATCATTCAAGCTTGTTTTAAAATCAAAACGATGGTCGCTCGATTGAGACTCATTCATTTTGGAGTTGATTGCAGTTATAGATGAGACTGTAAGTTATAGTTCCACATTCTCCACCTAGACTGAAATACAGTTAATATTGCTGCATCCCAGGAACACGTGCTTCTGACCTGAACTTCAGTGTTTTCCAAATGACAAGTTATCTAATGGACATCTAAATGAAGGTAGATTGGACTCGTTTACGAAAGAGCCGGATTTTCGATGAACAAACTTGTTGAATTCACTGAGTCAAGTGTTTAAAAAACTTTAAACTTGAGAGAAAATTTAGCATTTACTGTTCGAATCAGTTGTTTACCAGTAAAAAGAAGAGGTTTTAAGGTAGCTGAAAACAGTCAAGCTGCTCGGAATAGAAGAATTAAACATAAAGGCACAAATACGCCGAACTGAGAGCATCTGGCAGAAAAAATCGCAAGTAAAATGCCCTTCAATCAGGTAAAAAATAATCTCTTTTTTATTAGTTTGAATCCTCAAATACTAAGTTTGATTCACTTTTTGTACTTCGCCGATATTGTGATTGTATTTCTATTGTCTGTTTGGGACTTTAGAAGTTGAAAAGTTATGAAAAAAATACCTGAACATTGAGGCGGAGCGAAAATTCATGGTGCAAAATTTGAAAGAAAGTTCTAGTTTTATAATAGTCAAACTTTTTCATTAATTCGCCTTTTCTCAATGGGCAATGTCTTTTGCATAAACTGACACACCGTATTTTGGCAAGCTAAACATATTTAATAATTGTGAAAAATCACTCCATTGCCTCTTGTAGTTTTTCCTCTGTGAAAACAGAAAATTTTCTTCGGCACATTTCGGTGCTTATAGTACACTCAACAAAATTACTCGAGTCTGATTGGTCGAGAGGAGTACAATTATAGCGTTAATTGTACTCCGTAGGAGTACCGAATTAAGTCGCTATGGAAACACGGACAAAACTTGGAATATAAAATTATTTTCTATCATTTTGTTCTTAAAAAACATATGAATAAAATTTTAAAACCGTAAGAACTAATCTTTTTTATGCATTTCAGTTGCGCGATGGACTGAACATCGGCCGCCATATAGACAAAGATGAACGGCCTCGCTTCACATTTTTTACTGAAATTTTGTTGAGTGAACTATAAACAAAAAATCGCACGATCTTCTTGTACAATTTGGATTTAATAGACACTCGTAATGTTTTGAAAGTTCTTTAATTACGCTCGCCTAAAGGCTCGTGCAATTACAAGAACTTTCAAAACATTACTCGTGTCTATTAATTTCCAAATTGTACTCGAGATCGTGCGATTTCCTATACAAATAGTTTTTCTGTGTGAAACAAAATACTGGTCTTGTTCATCGTCTTCTTAATTACTTTAACTTAAACTTTATTAACTATAGAAAACACTACGGTAAATGCTTTTTTAGCTGTATTCACTGTAGGTTTTTCGGTATTTTCATCGTATTTTTTATTGCGGTTTCCTTCCCTATTGCGTCTTCGCTGTTTTTAGCGCTTGTTCGTATGTGACTGAAAACCATCCTGATTTGCTCTTTTTCGATGTTCATTTACATCAATTGTTAAGTTAATGTTTAATTCGTCCATGAAGAACACATGTTACTTTAATCATTTTAGCTTTTTACTAATTTTGAAGGCATTTTTCTCGTCGGGAACTAAACATTTTTCGCTCGCATGGAAGTCACTACAACTCTGAGCAGCAATAAGGGATCGCATGTTAAAAATAGCTCAGGCTTGCGCGCGCAGCTAAAATAGATTTTCAAGAAACTTTTTATGGTTACAGACCCATGTATGGGAGATGTGCTCTCTTACTTAATATTCTCTTGCAAGAGATCCAAATGTGAGCAGTGTTTTGGGTGCCAGGACCTGAATTGAAAAAACCTGGCACAATTCCTGACCTTTTTAAAAGACAATTGATTCAAATCATTTGTGTTGTACATGATATTTTATTTTTCTAGTCTTAGCAAGATAAAGGGATTGTTTGTCTTTGGAGATCCTAAAGTTAGTGTTGTAGCATTTGGATCTAATGATTTCAATATCTATGCTCTCGGTACTCAACTCACTGAACGAGGATGGTGCCTAAACTCCCTCCAAAAGCCTGCAGCGTAAGTATTCTGTCTGTTGTTATTTACCATTTAATTTTTTCTTTGAGGTTTCAAGTTATCAGTAGCCTATGCATTGCTAAGTTAAATTACTGATTGCAAGTTGCATGAGACATTGCAGCATGTAAACTACATTGCAATTTGAAACAATGTTGCAAGACAAGTTGCTTGAATGCGTTTCTTCTTTTAGCAACGATTGCATCTTCGTTGCACCATGAAAACCCTCTTGTGGCTTTAAATAAAGTCGAACTGTTATCTTATGTTTTTGTTTTCCAGGATTCATTTCTGTGTTACCCTACTAAGCACCCAGCCAGGAGTAGTGGATAAGTTCTTGAAGGATTGCAGGGAATGTACTGCTAAACTGATTAATGATCCGAATGCAAAGACCTCTGGAATGGTAAGGAATAGATAAAAGTGAATTTCAGTAAAAAGCAAGTGTTTGTGGAGCACGAAGTTGTTCACTCAAAGAATTTGGGAAAGGTCAATCGTTTTAGACATCCACGTGTTTTGCTCTCAGTGCTGAATATTTTATGCAAAATTAAGGCTCACAATGAGGAATAGAGAACTTGAAAGTGGAGTATATTAGCATTGTTGGGAATTGATTTTGGGAGGGAAGGGTTAATGGATGGATACTGGGAAAATGGAATTAGAGACGATAGAAGGGAGGAGGGGAAGGGGACAGGGAAGGGGGACAGGGAGGAAAGGAAGGGGGAGGGGGAGGGAGTGCGGGGGGCAGGGAGTGCGGGGGGCAGGGAGTGCGGGGGGCAGGGAGGGAGGATAAGATTGAAGCATAGAAAAAAAAAGACATCAGAAATTCATCTTAAAGTGAGGGGAGAGTAAGAGCGAAATCCCTAATCATAGCCTTATTTGTGTATATTTAGGGTGCCATATATGGTATGGCGCAGAACATTCCAGATCGTTCTATGGTGTCAGAGTTAGCATGTGGCTTCCTGGACTGTATGTACAACACCAAGAACCCAGGACTGAAACCCGTATAGAATAGTACCAAATAGAATGACCAGGAACTGTGGCTGCCTCGACCAGACATCTTATGTTGGCTGGTCATCTTAATTATATGAAGATATTCAAACAACAGTTATTCTGTGCGACAATAATTAAATCAAAGTGTACGTGTATTTGGTTACGACTTTTTGGATCTTGAAGGAAATTCTGATAAAATGAAAGGAATGCATTTTCTAACTAACACATGAAATTTAAAAACTAGAATGACTTGAGTTTGAGAGAGTCTAGATATGTGCTCTTAGTATAAGCCTACTAATGGTCTATCACGAATTCTGCACTCTGATTGGCTGAGCTGCTATTAATCTATCAGTGTTAGACCACTAGTAGAGAAAATTGCCAATGTTGAGCTGAAGCAGCTCAAAAACTAAATCATTTCGACCTTATCTCAAAAATTGTTTATACCCATTTATTTGACCATTTAGTAGGTTTATACTAAGGCCCCGTCCACACGTATCCGGAAATTTTTGTATCCGCAAATTTTTTTTTTTCGGATACAGGTTGCGTCCACGCGTGTCCGCAAATTTTTGTGTCCGTATCCGGAAGTTTTACGAAAACGGATACGTGTGGACGGTGAAAACGATTCAAATACGATGCGTGTGGACGCAAACATTTCGTATCCGCAAAAAATAATTTGCGGATACAAAACTTTCCGGATACGTGTGGACGGCGTCTAAAACAATAAGGTCAGCCTCATGGGCTATTAACTCGTAAACCATTGTTTATTAGCCATCCTGGGGGTAAGGAAAAAACGGTCAAGTTGGAGAAGAAGTGCATTGCAGGAGTGTTTTAGATGACGTCCATTTTATGTCCTAAACAGCCCCAAAATGCACTGCAATGCTTACTCGACCCAGTTTTCCCCTCGACCCAGGAATGGCTACCTGTTTGTATAATACTTTTTAACATACATGTAGCTGTCGTTTTTCTCATTCCAATTGGTCAACTTCATTCGTTAAGGTGACATTTTTTTAAGTGACTAAGAAAAGGACCTTAAGAATTTTGGAAAATGACAAAACAAGTTTTATCGTAGCCCATCTGCAGAGGAAATTGGGAACCTATTATGAACCGCAATGCTTTGCAGATAAAAGTGTATACGAATATGGTGTGATAAAGTAATTCCGAAGTTTTTACCAAACTGATAAGCATCGTTAGGCATTCCGTGGTACTAATTTGTTCATAGTTTTGATACTAATGATTTCCTCTTCTGCCGTTGCTTCAACTTACGTTTCTTTCATGATTTATAGATTATATTTCATTTGATATAATACCAAGTCATTAATTATATCATTTTGTTTGTGTTGTGATTCAGAGCGATTTCATTTAACCTGGGAAATGCAAGTCGACTGGATGTTAGAGAAAAGAATAAGCCATATGTCTGTTAAAAAATACAAAATACTAAGTCGTACAAAATAGCACCAGTGAAAACAAAAGAAATAGATGTGTTTAGTGCTATTTAGTTTAAGTGCTATTTTACAGATATATAGTTTGCACTCTGATATCTTAAGGCTATTAGTCAAATCCAATTTGTGGTCTAATATTAATGCTGCATTCTGATTGGATGAGCTACTACTACGCTATGAGTTATAGCTTACTAGTAGAAGAAGTGCCGACTTTAAAAACACAAACATTAGATTTACTAGAATTTAATACTTGTTTGCATCTATATCTTTGACCGACTAGTTGGATTCGACTATTGTAAAACAATTAGTCCTCTCCCTCTCATGGCCTTTGAGTGAATAACCCATTTGGCCTCGAAGACTAGTTGCTAAGTACTGTTCAATAAACTCGCAGGAGTGTTTTATCAGGATTTAAAAACACGAAGCTACACCTGATAAAACATTCCTGCGAGTTTATTAAACAGAATCACTCTGATTTTTGTTAATTTTATGCGCAATTTATATATTAAATGGTGGTGGGTTATTTGATCAAATTCAAACAAAATTCTGAAATTTCAAATATACTATAATTTTTTCAATTATTCATATTTTTGAAAATGTCTTAATCCATGCTATTGCGAACATATTGAAAGACTGAATTTCAAAACGGAGAATTTCCTGCAGAGTAAAAAGAAAATACTTTCTCTTACATGTTTGTTGTATCTTGAAGTTTAGAAAATCGCAGCAAAAATCGCCAGTGTAAACGGTGCTTGTTTTTGTTTTATCGAGCATTCGACTGTGTGAGTAGACTAACGACTCTACGATTAGCCTGAATGAAATCATGTCATAGCAGAAAATTCTAATCGATAGTCGGATTTTGCATATTTTGTTACCGATTAGAAAGCGTACAATTCCTTCACACATTTACATCTCCTAACGGTTAGGGATTTCAAGTAACGATCTCCTAACGGTTAGGTATTTCAAGTAACGATCTCCTAACGGTTAGGTATTTCAAATAACGATCTCCTAACGATTAGGTATTTCAAGTAACAATCTCCTAACGGTTAGGTATTTCAAGTAACGATCTCCTAACGATTAGGTAATTCAAGTAACAATCTCCTAACGGTTAGGTAATTCAAGTAACAATCTCCTAACGGTTAGGTAATTCATGTAACGATCTCCTAACGGTTAGGTAATTCAAGTAACGATCTCCTAACGGTTAGGTAATTCAAGTAACAATCTCCTAACGGTTAGGTAATTCAAGTAACAATCTCCTAACGGTTAGGTAATTCAAGTAACGATCTCCTAACGGTTTTCTTAAAAAAGCCAGTTATGGGCTCCCTGTGGTCATTATCTTAAAAATGTGGTTTTTTCGCCGATATTTTTAAAAAAATTTATATTTCTAATTCCAAATAGCTAGTACTGTTTGCTATTATGATGTCCATTAATAAATATATTTCAAACATCGAAATAATGGTGAGTGACAAAAAAGAAAAAATTCTGTAAGAGGGAATTCGTAAAAATCATGTTGTCATATAGGTTAATACCATGTAGCTATAGACTTTTTCAAACTGTACCACTTAGAAAGGCAAGCCAACAAATTTGTTGTAAATCGTTATTTATATTTGATAAGCGCAAGCATTAAATTAAGTCTCGATAATCTGAAATCTGAAATGTACCTTCGTGCCTCTAGACGGTACTATTTTACAGATTGTCCCGCTTTGAAGAACAAACCAACAAATCGATCATTGTAATAAAGGATTTCGTTCTTTATGAAGGAAATGTAAAGAGGTCATTCCAAAGAAACTAGGTATTAAGTCACAATCGGGTTTCTAAGGTGACTAGGAACAAGTGTAGTAAAGGGGTTGGGCTCCCTGTTGTTTCTTCAGCCTTTGCCAAACCACAGTTATTCCAATCTTTTGAATAGTCAATAATAAAAAAATACATACTCATATAATTTTGAACACAAATAAATAGCATGACTCACCTTTTCTGTTTTCACTTGAATAGTATTGATACAGGGATATTGTACAGAATATCTATCCCTTTGGAATAACAACTTTCTTTTTACCCTTTGCGGTATGATGGTAACTGTACGCCGCTCTATTTTCTGTTCTTAACTTGTTATCTGCCATAAACACAAGTAATAAGGCATCTTCGAACGTCTTTATTCATTCCTTGTTGGATAAAAATGAAACGAGATGGTTAAATAACTGTAACAAAAATACAGATTGTCACAGAATAGCCTTAACCTTTTCCTTCATATAAAAGCCATAATTTTTTAGTAATTTCTAATACCTACTGCATCAAATCAATTGTTTAGGGTACGTTAGACGTTCTACATTGAATTTAACTTGAAATACCAAAGAAAAAAAAATTCTCGATTCCGACGCTCCACCTAAGAAAAGTTCGATCCAAGGGGTTAATCCAGGTTGGGATTTTCCACAATTTTGGATTTTGAGGCAAAAAGTACCATATTCTGATAGAGCAAGTGAAATAGGTATCGCTGGTGTAATTTGTTTTGCTTTTGTCGTAAAAATCAAATGTTTTTATGAGCATCAAATGTATGAACCCTCAAGCCAAGTGTACGCCTTTACAACACACCTTCCCCTCCCCCAATGAGAAGTAGTTGTTACATTAGAAATGTTTTACAGCCAAAACCGGACGCTAATTATAGCAGAATATAAGATTGTCCTCCCTCCATAAAATCACACCTAGCATTTTAAAACCCAATGCGATCTCTCTCAACTGCCCTGTGACATTGATCTGCATTGTATCAATGAAATTCTAAGGACTATCAAATACCGTCAATTGATAAAAGGATACTCTTATATACGGTCATTTGAATAAAAGGATAATCTTGAATACGGTCATTTGAATTAAAGGATACTCTTAAATACGGTCATTTGAATTAAAGGATGCTCTTAAATAATTCGCGAATAATTCGTACGGGAGTGCATGAAAAATGTTGGTAAATATTCGCTGAACCGACTCCCGTACGAATAAAAATCGCGATTGTTATTCGTACGGGAGTCGTCAGAAACTCTATTGCGTGACATTTCCTGCAAAAAAATGACGACTCCCGTACGAACAACAATCGCGAATAATTCGTACGGGAGTGAAAAATGTTGGTAAATATTCGCTGAACCAATCCCGCACGAGTGCACGAACAACAATCGCGAATAATTCGTACGGGAGTGAAATATGTTGCTAAATATTCGCTGAAGCGAATCCCGTACGAATAACAATCGCGAAAAATTTGTACGGGAGTGAAAAATGTTGGTAAATATTCGCTGAACCGACTTTCGTACGAATAACAATCGTCAGAGTCGTCAGAAATTCTATTGCGTGACGCTTTCCGCCGTGACACTGACTTCAGACTACACGGAAAAAATTTTAAGTGTCGCGAAAGTGAGTTGCTCGCTACTGAATACAGACTCGTCAAATAGGTTTGAATCAAAATAACATCACTGACATGAATCGCTAACTGGTCTAAACAAAAATATCGTCATTACGTTGGAAAAGAATACAGAGTTCCCGAGAAAATCGACGAAATTTTTTACTCCCATACGAATAGCAAACACTAGTCGCCGTACGGGTGACGTACGAATAGCTACTCCGTTAAAAAAAACGTCTCCTTCAACACTTCCCGCTCGCCTACAAAGGTTCGTGCTGTAAACCAGGCATAACTAGTCGAATACAATTACTGCAGTCAACTCGGCTTCAATGATTGCTGCACAGAGTTCCTTTCGGTCCAGTCGCGTAGGCTTGAGTTGGTCGACGACAACGTTTTTTGAATTGACTGTATTGAATAGGTTAATATCATCTAGAAGGACATCAATTCATTTATGAGATTAACGCGTTTTTGTCTGAAGTTCCTCGGCACAAAATATAAACGGCTCTTTTTTTGTGTTTGTTTTAGAAAATAGTTCACCATGATACACAGCTTGGCACGGATTAAATGCCCGGCAGTTTTTAGTTTTTGCCCAGTTCCCAACTAAATAAAATTAATACTGTAAGCGATTGAAGGTTGCAAGGGGGAAAAAAAATCTTGCTGAGCTCAGTAAGCCCAAGTTTCAGGTCACCCATCCAGGTACTAATTTTCGCTAAACCGGACTTGACACAGTATTATTGAAGCCCAAGTTTTTCCCACTGGGCCAAGGTTCCAGGTTAATCAGCATAACAATAGCCGTGAAAACAATGCACCGAATAGACTAGACTTTTTAACAAGGATTTTTCAACCGATTCCGTGCGTGGCAGAGATGCAAGGGATTAGCCGATATGGTCTGGGGGCCGGCTAGTCTCTCTCCTGATGCTTCGGCTAGAACATTTTCTTGCGTAATTCGTGCACCCAAGGGCAGAAGGATTTAATCGCCGTCAGGTCCGAAGTCCATACGACGCCTCAGCTCTGCGGATGTCTCGGGGGTATGGCAAAGTGGAGTCGATTTTTTTTGGGTTGGATTGAACCCCATTGCATCCAGATAGCATGTTCTATTTTTCAAAAGTATATTATCATATCATGAATTTGTTAATGTCTTCTTATTTTATTACATTTTTTTTCGATTTAGAATTAAAATTAACTACACAAAATATCAATTATGGCTCAAACCATCCCCACTCCTCTCCCTCCTATAATGGGACACATAAAGTCTAGGTTTAGAAATACTACTAAATCAGGTAAGAGGATACTTCTAAACCAGGTAGCGATACTCATAAATCACGTTAAAGTGCCTATGACCCTTATTTTTTTACTTTTTATATCGAAATATAAGCTATTCTAAGAAACGTGTCGAAAGAATTTTTTGATTCTGACGCTTCTTTCTATTTTTTTCGAGCGGTCAAAAGTGCGAAAATCGGCATTTCTTTGACCTCTGGCCGCGTGAAATGATAACCTAGGGGACTGGGCTGTGACGTCATAGTAGTAAATTGGGTTTAGATGCTTCCTCATTCTCTCTAGAATTCACTAGTATCTATGACCAATTTTCCGGGTTTTTTTCCTTCAAAAGGCCTCATATTTGTGGTTAGAGGATGTTAAATACTTCAGACTTCAGGAATGAATTTTTTTTGAAGTTATTAGAGAGTTTTAGATTGACTTTTTTTCTCCCCGCAAACTGCAAACGTGACCACGTTTTCATAGTTTTCCTTTATTTTACTTTACCTTTTCCAAACCTTCTCACCAAGCGCAAATACTCTTTTGTTTTTCTACAACTTGGACTTTTTTGCGATTCTTTTTTAGTAATTGAAAAGGATTTTTTACTGGTCGACTGACGTTTCACGTTTGCCGTGAACGTAAATCTAAAACTCTCTAATTTAAGAAAAAGAGAAGCAGCGAGAAGTTAATCGCAACCCAAGGAAAATCTCATACTAGGTTGTCACGCTCAGAATCAAGTGTAATAAATTAGCTTCAAAGACTTATATATTTCACATACAGTAACTCTGAGTACTACATGTACCTACACCATTTAACTCATAGATTTTTTAGCATTACTCTTATTAATATCTCATGTATTTATGGATCAATATGCGAGTCCGTGCCGCGCAAAATTCTTCCAGGTCGTTTCCAAGTCAGAAACATTAAATATAAACAACAGAAACAATGAAATAACTCCAGGTAGTTCAAAGAATCATTTTCAATGTTGATGGCTTCGTCGCATAACAGTTTTCAAAATCTAAACATGAATTACATTATCTAGGACTCTAGGAATTCCTAAGAAGGAATTTCTATCTATGTTGCTGTACTTTGGTGTATTTCCTAAGGTTTTTTGGGAGTCTTTGAACTTTTAACTGCTTTCTTGGACTTCTATGAGGAAGTTCATTATCTAAATATTCCATTTCCAGTTCTCATCGGGTTTTAACAAGTTTTATCCACAGCCAACGAGATAATATTTGATCCGGTCGGAACCGGTCGGAACCGGTCGGAACCCCTTCAGTCACCTCATTTGCTTTACTAGGTTGTGTTCGCTTCAATATACCAGTAAATTAGGCTACGAATCCCGATGAGAACTGGAAAGGAATATTAAGATAATGAACTTCCTCATAGAAGCCCAAGAAAGCAGTTAAAAGTCCAAAGACTCCCAAAAAAACCCAAAAACGCAAGGACGTTGTCAGTATGCCATACATTTCTTTGTAAATCAAGAAGAACGTGTTGCTACTATGACGTCCTAGCCCAGTCTCCCCTGTCGCTCGTCATATTTTGAAATCTTCCGATTTTCGCCCTTTTGACCGCTTGAAAAAAATAGAAAGAAGCGTCAGAATCAAAAAATTCTTTCGACACGTTTCTTAGAATAGCTTATATTTCGATATAAAAAAGTAAAAAAAAAAAAAAGGGTCATAGGCAGTTTAAATAAGATTCCGGATGGAAATTTTATTTGTCAGATTTGTCTCATGGATTTCAAGAGACTACATGGCCGGCAGTTCGGCATGCATTTACTTGATAAAAATCCATCCCAGTCAATGCAATAACACAATATATTTCCAAACTGTCCTGTAAATATGATTAAGCATTGCCAAGCGATTCCAAAGGACATTTTACTTGTCGGACTGGATTGTTCAAAATAACTTTTCGGTTATGAAAAAAAGTCCTTTCACTAGATGTGAAATAATCGCTCCATTGTATAGTTCAGATCTAGTGAAAGGACCTTTTTCATAAACCACTCATGTACAAACCATTTTTTTCCATTAATTTTCTTTTTTATCTATTTTATTTATTGTTTTGTTCTGCTTTGAGGTAAATTGTAAATTATGTGGAATAAATTCACACCTTCCTGACGAGGACCGTTAACCTTTTCCTTCGCAATAAAGCCATATTTTTAGTAATTTCTAATAACTACTGCGTCAAAGCAATAATGATAAGGCATCTTCGAACGTCTTTATTCATTCCCTGTTGGATAAAAATGAAACGAGATGGTTGAATAACTGTAACAAAAATACAGATTGTCACAGAATAGCCTTAACCTTTTCCTTCATATAAAAGCCATAATTTTTTAGTAATTTCTAATACCTACTGCATCAAATCAATTGTTTAGGGTACGTTAGACATTCTACATTGAATTTAACTTGAAATACCAAAGAAAAAAAAATTCTCGATTCCGACGCTCCACCTAAGAAAAGTTCGATCCAAGGGGTTAATCCAGGTTGGGATTTTCCATAATTTTGGATTTTGAGGCAAAAAGTACCATATTCTGATAGAGCAAGTGAAATAGGTATCGCTGGTGTAATTTGTTTTGCTTTATTCGTAAACAAAACATGCTCTTATGAGCATCAAATGTATGAACCCTCGAGCCAAGCGTATGCCTTAATTACAACACACCTTCCCCCTCACCTAATGAAGCAGGTGTTACATAATAATTTTTTGCAGCCAAAACCTTACGCTAATTATAGCAGATTAAAAAATTGTCTTCCCTCCACGAAATCACACCTAGCATTTTAAAACCAAACGCGCCGATCTCTTTTTTCAAATGTGCTGTGACATTGATCTACATGGTATCAACGAACTTCTAACAACTATCTAAGCATGATTTTTAAAAGTAGCATAGATAATCCAAATATTTTGTTATCCCTTTTGTGGGAATTAACATATTTGCGAATTTTGCAATTTTCTTTAACAGTACTAATATAAAAAAAGTTCGCAATTTTCTTGATACCGTAATAAATTAATTTAAAATTATATCATATACTAGTAAAAAAAAGTTCGCAATTTTATCAACTTTCATAATTTGCGAATCTTCGAACCGTATCATATTATGTACTAGTAAAAAAAAGTTCGCAATTTTATCAACTTTCATAATTTGCGAATTCTGATACCGTATCATGTTATATGCTAGTAAAAAAAAGTTCGCAATTTTATCAACTTTCATAATTTGCGAATTTTCGAACCGTATCACATTATATACTAGTAAAAAAAAGTTCGCAATTTTATCAACTTTCATAATTTGCGAATTCTGATATCGTATCATATTATATACTAGTAAAAAAAAGTTCGCAATTTATCAACTTTCATAATTTGCGAATTCTGATACCGTATCATATTATATGCTAGTAAAAAAAAAGTTCGCAATTTTATCAACTTTCATAATTTGCGAATTCTGATGCCGTATCATATTATATACTATTATTATATGATTGACTCGGTTTCCATTGTTATTCATGATGCTTTATTTCACTTACATACCTCAAACTATAACAATAGAAACTTAAAGCCCGGGTAGGGATTTGATTTCAGGCCAGGGAAAAGCGGGGTTGATGAATTGAATTGAATAACTCATTATATATTCAAGGGTTTTATAAGAAAAGTTTCCGGGTTTATCTAGATAAAACCCGGAAACTTTCTTATAAAACCCTTGAATATATAATAAGTTACTGAATTCAATTCATCAATCCTACTTTTTCCTGACCTGAAATCAAATCGCTTCCTAGGCTGCCTATAGATTTTTACACACAATTTAACTAGTTTTCACTATTTAAATTGACCATGGTCCTACTATGTCCATCACTGAAGTAGTCAATCCTATGCAATGTTCACTAAACAACATTAAAGTCTTTGCTTATATTCAATGTACAATTAAAGAAAGAGATATTTCTACCATTTGTTTCTATGCCGCCGGAGGAATCAGATTTACACTTCTTTACAACCCCATGATCTGGCTCGGAATCTTCCTCGTTTGGCAGCAGACTTTCTTGTGACATTTTGTTCTGAGTAAGCCACATTTCCACTTCATCACTGCTGATCTCCATTTTCAGTTTTACGCCGTGACATACACACACTTGCTTCGTACTAACTGCTTCAACCACCGAATTCAATTCAATGCAAATACATGAATCAATACAAAACTACTAATGCAAAACGGTCCTTTTAGTCTATTGAAACTCGTTTCATTTATCATTCTTTAAAATGCCATTTGCACTGAACAATTTTTTTCTGTATACAAAATGCCCGATTAGCCTTAGCAGAGGAAAGAATGAACGTTAATGAAGTCATTATTATACGTTTCATGCCTTCTTGATTTCGCAATTTTCATTCAATTTTACTACATTTTTGGACAAATCGAGAGATTTGAGCCCAAATAACTTTTCTTAATTATCTTAGACTAAAATCTTTGTTTGGAAACCTTTGTCAATCATATAATAAAACAGTTAAATACCTCGAACGTCGGCAATGAGCCACATAAAGACCTCGGGCCTGCGGCCCTCGGGCTTTATGTGGCTCATTGCCTCCGTTCTCGGTATTTAACTCTTCCATAATAATTAAAGTTTCTTGAGATCTTCTAACATCTTCTTCTTCTGTTCCTCAAACTCATCATTCGTAAGTACATTGGCATCTTTAAGGTTCTTCAACTCAACAAGCTGTTGAAGAATCATCCCTCGAGATTTAATCTACAGAGCAAACATAATTCCACTGCTTAATTTTTAACCATGTTATGTGTCAAATAACTTTCTTTCTAAACGCAATTTCAAGAGGACTTCGCACCTTTGTTTCATTTGATTCATTGGCAGAATCCACTTGTGTTCTGGCCGATTGAAGTGAGGTAGAACTACTAGTTGAAGTCGTGGTCACAATGGGAGTCATATTAGATGTAGAAGGAACTGCACCTATAGACTCTAGTGCAAAAAAAGGAGCATTCGGAGGTACGGTGTCGTCGCGGTGACTCCCATTTACCTATAAAAACCATTATCACAATCGTCAATGTTTTGCTTAGGTTCGAAAAGCAGTAATAACCCAAACCATTGTTGATCCCGTGTAGAGGATTATATCTCCGCTTTTTGCAGCGACTTTTATTGCAGTTTTAATAAGGAAGAAACCCCCAAATTTCCAAAATTACCAGAGTCGTTTACATGCGCGATTGAAAGATCGCTGCAAACTACCATACATTTTATTGTGTAGTGGATAAGAAAACCTAACTTTTTATCTTACATTATGAAAACTGCTCTACAATTTATCGATCCAGTCTAACTTACCAACATTCTAGCCCAACACTTCAGTTTAAAATCGCTAAGAACTGAGCCATGTGTTTCACGTAGCCTCGACAAATAGTTATTGAAAAGGCCCTTGTCTTCTTCGACGGAATCATTTTCTACAAATTTAAAGACAAACATTAAATTCAGAATACACCGACTGATACTGAATACTGTAAACATAGCAATGGAACATTTTATTAAAACCCGTAACATAGGTCAGATCATAACGAACTTGTTAGAAAAGAAGTGGCATTTTATAATTTATTCGTTTTTATCGGGTTCCCTTCAAATATTCACGTGCGCCATGCACAAACGATTCTAAAATTTAAAACCTTACTAACAAAATTATCACAGTCCAATTTTAAGCTTTACAAAAGAAAAAATACAGACAGACAGCTAGCATAAAGGTATTTATCCATTTTGAATTGTATCACGTTTTAGTGCTCAGTAACTTACTCTTCTTCTTGTTTTTTGACGCCTTGAAATCAAGACACATGACTTCGTCCTCGTCCACAGTCTCTCGTTTCTTTGGCAAACTTGTTTTTTTCGAAATGCGTATGTGGCTTCAACCAAAATGTGACATAGTTTAGGCTTTCAGTTAAATAGGCCTCTCTTAGGTGTTCCTCTGTACAAATGGTCAGTTTTCTTCCTCTCGTGCCATAATAACCAAGGTCAAAGCTGCTGATGTCCTTTGCTGGGCTTATTTCTTCAGCGTGTTTTTTCACTAAATAGCTTTTAAACTCTTGGACATTTTTGAATATTGGTACTTCTTTCAAAGAGAACATGGAACATTGATTTTTGTTCTCGTGCTTATACACTTTAAGCATTACGTTAATGCGTACTGCGTCGGCCATAATGGCTCTTTTAAAAATCCCGCGTCAAAACAAACTCCCGCGTCAAGCAAGTTTCCCGTGCCAAGAAAGCTTCTGCGTCATGCATGGTTTATTTGAACGCATTTCCCATGAACCTCCGCGCCATTAGTTCATACGCTTTACGCTTAACGGGTGACAAAGTTTCTCGGAAGGGGTGTATACTAGTAAAAAAAGTTCGTAATCGACAGGCTGCCGCTCGTTCTGCTGAGGGGAAGAAAACCATCTTCTGCTCGCGTGGAAGTATTTTAAAAGACTTACTCTCGGACAATATATGGTAGTCAGAAGTCTCGCCGGTTAATTATAAGGCTTTTTCAATAACTGGAAAGCTCATTACGTAATGCAAGATTTAGACAACTAATAAAGGTGGCGATGACGCGGTCAACAAACGATCGGGACACCAGGACATGTAGGTCAATGGATGCAAAGAATATCAGAAAATCTTAAAAAAACACATGCACTAAGAATGAACTAAGCGATCTTTATTAATGTTTATTACTTCTTTTTCATGTAACGTTTTTGTTCTTGTCACCCCCCTTCCCCGTCGCTCTCCCGATCAGACCACCATAAACATTGCATTTTTAAATACTCTCCCCCATCGCTGAACTATTATCGGCCGCGATACATCTTGGTAATAATTTATTATCGTCTCCCATGTATTATGCATCACTGCAGTTTAGAAACATAGTTATGTTCTCCACTTTCTTTAAATAAAATACCGTATTACGACTAGCAAAAATTCAGTATCATATAGTACTAAAAAAATTTCGCAAATTTCGCAAATTTATCAACTTTCATAATTTGCGAACTCTGATACCGTATCATATTATATACTAATATATGACAGCATAGCATTTGTCCAAAAAAAACCCCGAGATATATGAGATATATTTATGATTGGCTACGACCAATCCCGAGGGGGGGGGGGGGGGGGTACTACCATCCCAACTTGAGAAGGGGTGTGCCGCCTGGACCTCAAAACCCTGACCCTATCCCAGACCTAAAAATTTGATTTTACATACCCTACCCCAGACTAAAACTAAGAATTATACACCCTATCCCAGACTAAAAGACGGAAAATACGGTTTTACAATCGATTGCAATCAATATTCACTAACGTGCTCATTGTTTTTTGTGTCGTCAGAAAGCGTAGCCTATTCGCCAGACAAGAACGACCAAATCGTAACCAGACAAAATGTTAAAAAATGATACCCTACCCCAGACACAAAAGCCGAAAAACCATACCCTATGGGGCGGTACATACCCGTATAGCAAGTTATAGGGGAGTACACCCCCCCCCCCCCCCCCCTACCGGACGACCAATGAGTAATTTCCGCAGAAAATCATAATTTGCATATAGGTGTTAAAACTAAGACATGACAAACTGATATACATTCCCTTTGTTTGAAGATTTGACACTCATACATCTCATAGTGCAGCACAAGGATAGACAGCCCCAAAAAAGCAGGGAAATGATATGATACGGCATCAGAATTCGCAAATTATGAAAGTTGATAAAATTGCGAACTTTTTTTTACTAGTACATAATATGATACGGTTCGAAAATTCGCAAATTATGAAAGTTGATAAAATTGCGAACTTTTTTTTACTAGCATATAATATGATGCGGTTCGAAAATTCGCAAATTATTTTTTTTTTTCTTTTCTTTATTTTTTCTCTCTTTACATTATTAGCGTCTATATATCTGTTACAAATATTTAAGACTTAATGCTAATAATTATTAATACATTACAATCACACAAATATAAATTTACAATACATTTACAATATTTCATAAGTTATATCAAATTATTAGAAAAAGAAGAAAATGTAATATGTGTAGATGAGGAATACTTAGGCACATCTTAATATAACGGTGGTTCTATTCTTTATATTAACTAGATATTCATTCAAATACTGTTATTTCTTTTGCTGAAACAATCATATATATATTTTGCTACTATTTTTTGTATTGATTTCTTTGGATTTATAATAAAAGCAAATTTTTCTTCGTTTTTTAACCAATTTTCTATTCGTAATTGTGTTATATTTTCAATCTTATCAACAAGATATTTTCTTTCATTATAGTAATTTGGGCATGTTAGTAGGAAGTGTAATTCACTCTCTACTTCAATTTGGCATATCTGACACACTCTTTCTTCTGGTTTGGTATATGGTCTTGTATATCTACCTATTTCAATTTGTAAACAATGATCACTTATTCTTAGTTTGGTCAGACTTATTCTGTGTTTAATATTAGTTACCTCTCTTAAGTATTCCTCTCGCTTATAATCTATTTTAAATGTTCTATATGTTCTTAATTTATTTTTCTGTGAATCTTTTCTTCCCCAATCGTTATGTATGTCTGCAAGCCAAATTTGAAATTCTTGATCTTCAATTCTTTGTCTAATGCTTTTCATCAGCTTAGTTAATTGGTAGTCAGTCATTCTCTCACTTGTATTTTGCTGCCATAAATAGCTTAGACCTAACTTATCAAGGGCTAATTTTATTTCTCTGTCCATCTCGAATTGTTCGAACTCTGTAAGAAACTATCAGCTATTGTCTGATCTGAGAGTTTTGATTTATCAGTATCAGCACGATTCATGTATTTTATCCAAAATTTGATTGCCCTTAATTTTGCGTAAACTCTTATTGGGAAGAGCCCTAATTCTGCTCGGCATGCGTTATTAGACGCTTTTTTACTTACTCCTAAAAGCATTTTACCAAATTTTATTTGCACTTTTTCTAGTGGATCTATATTTAAATTTTTCTTTGTTTCCACACCCCAGACCTCGCTACCATATAACAAGATTGGCTTGATTAAGCTATTGAAAAGTCGTATTGTGAGATCTATATCTGTTCTGAAGTGATCGCCCATATCCTTACGGAGCTTAAACAAGGCTTTGAGAGCTATTTTCTTAAGTTCTTCTTGAGCGATGGAAAACGTACCTATAGAGGAGAATAACAAACCAAGATATTTATATGTTTTCACGTTTTCAAGTCTTTTGCTATTGAAGTAGAATTTATACTTATTCATCCGTTTGCCATTATTATTGAAGACGATAATTTTTGTTTTATCAAGATTTACAGCTATTTGCGAAATATTACAGAAGTGTTTCAATTTCTTTAATTGGTGTTGAAGCCCTTTTTGCGTTGTTGATAGCAGAACTAGATCGTCTGCATAAAGAAGACATTTAACTAATGAGTTATTAACTTCAGTAAGATCTGACTCTTCGTCGTCAAATACTTCTGGTAGATCATGCAAAAATATGTTAAATAAGGTAGGGGATAACATACAACCTTGTTTTACCCCAGTGTAGCATTTAAAGGTATGCGTTATTTTATCTTCTACTTTCACAGCTGATTCATCATTTGTATACATAGAAACAAGGACCGAGAAGAAACTTTCTTTTACCCCAACTTTACTTATTTTTTCGAATAGAATTTTTCTTGAAATGGAGTCAAATGCTTTTTTGAAATCTACGAAGCACGAGAACAGTAATCTACTTCCTTTTTTTCTGGTTTTGACATATTTATCGATCATTGATTTGAGGACTAATATGTTATCAACTGTACTGTGGTTTTTTCTAAAACCTGCCTGCTCAGTTGTAAGAATATTATTAGTTTCAAGGTAATCTACCAATCTTTTATTAAGTATCTGCGTAAAAAGTTTTCCAAGAGATGATAAGAGGGTTATCCCTCTATAATTTTCTGCCAAACCTGCGTCACCTTTTTTATATATTGGTATAATGAGACCATAGCTCCATTCCTTCGGAAAGACGCCTGAGTGAAGAACTGCGTTAAACAGTTTTTCTAGTGGTTTAAGTAACTGTTCTTTTCCGGCTTTCAATAATTCATTTAATATATTATCTCTACCTGGGGACTTATTATTCTTTAAAGAAGAAATAGCATTGGCTATTTCATCTTGACTTATGTTAGAATTGAGATCAGTGTTATCCTCTTCGTCTATATTTTCAGATACTGAATCAGTAAGCAAATCATTTTATTTGAATTTTGTTCCTTGAACATATTGTAAAATTGATCAATCTTTACCTCTTTTCGTTTCGATTGAAGTTTTGCACCTTTTAAATTAAAAGCTGTTTTTAATTGCTTCCATACTTTTTTGGGGTCCTTAAAGTCTAATTCTTTAATTTTCGCTTCGTAATATGCACGCTTTTTATTTCTGCATATTTTTCTAAAATTCTTTTTCCTTGTTCTTAAATTTCTTCGTAAGTTTTGGTTGTTTGGATCGTTACAAATGGATCTACCGATTCGTAATAAAGATTTCTTTTCAGTTTGACATTCTTTGTCAAACCAAGGGTTTACCTTCCTTGATTCTTCAATAGTTTTGGAATATCGAAAACCTGCTTTAATACTTAGTTCCTGAATAACATTGGTAAATTTTTTCACACGTGAATTTATATTTGTTTCATCTATGATATCCTCTGAGAAAATATTCTCCAGCTTTGCAGCATAGTCTTGTTTAAGTAATTGAGGAATTTTTGATGTTGCTTGATCATTTGAGGTTAATTTCTGGTGTGTACCTGAAATACAATCTATGTTATGTGCTTCAGGTTGGGTATCTCTGGGTCGCCTAATATTTATGTTATATGATAGTTGGCAGTGGTCTGAAAGGTGTGGTTTAAGATCATGTACTTTAAAATAACGAATGCCTTGTAATAAATTTTGACTGGCAATGACATAATCAACGAGGCTACTGCCATTGTATTGATAACAGGTTCGCTTTCCTCTGCTATCTCCAGTTGTTCGACCATTTAGTATTCTAAAGTTATTTTCGGTACAGAATTCTATCAAAGATGTACCTCTAGAATCCGTGACACTGTTATCTGAAGATTGTCTCACGTTTGAAATGTCAGATACATAATCCTCGGGTAAAGACTCACAGAAAATTTGACTATCTTCATCATCTATAATAAATTCTTGTAAATTGCCAGTTCTGGCATTAAAATCGCCTTGAATTATTATATCTCCTTTGCTGGATAGCCTAACAACATCATTTTCTAAATCCGATAAGTAATCTTCTCCTTTTGAATTTTCATAAGATGTTGGACTAAAATAGATTGTACCTATGTAGATGTTGTTGGGCATATTGAAGTATTTTTTATCTAATTTACACCAAATAACATTGTCGTTATTTGTGTTAATTAGTGTAACACCTTTAGTAATTTCAGATCTCACATATAGTGATATGCCTCCATGCTTTTTGTATTTAGACTTAGGTCTACATTTTGTGTAACATTTAAATGAGGCCATTTCTAGATCACTTTCAGGATCTGAGTGAGTTTCTGCTATCCCATATATATCATATTTGTCAATGTCATTTTTGACTTCTTGTAATTTTAATTTATTGCCAAATTCTCTACTTTTGTACCCGTGAATATTCCAAAAACCCAACCGTAATGGGATGGTCATATGTATAACAGAAACTGTTGTATTTGACTATCTTTAGTTGCTATATATATTATATAATTATATAACGGTAATGTCTAGTCCGCTATATATATGTATGTATATAGTGGGAGAAAATATATCACTCAAAGAATCTAAATAAAATATATTAATTAAATGTACTTATCCAGTTTGCTAAGGGCTGCAATGCCTTCCAGAGTCCTTCATGAGTTGATCTGTTACCATATTCAGAGAAAGTTGACTTGGGCCAATGTTGGTCATACTGGCTCCTTGTATTGCGGTAGTATGATGGTCCTTTGAAGCGCTGGTAGTTTTCGTTTCTTATTTGTCTTCTTGGCACTTTTCTGTCGTCTTTTATTCTTCTATTTAAGTTCAAATATTTCTTTAAATTTGCGGCTAATTTTCTCATCCCTTTTTCTGAGTTTAGATGTAGATTATCATAGTAAACTTCTTGGTCTATCGATCCATCCTTTAATGTAGCAATATGGTCATTGTTCATATATTGTACAGCATGATTTCCTTCGCTTTGGCAAAGCCTTTGTGTTGCGCTGTTCACTGTGTCGATTATATCATTCTTTGTATTGTTGTATCTGTGGAAGATGATCCCCGAGAGGATTATCTTAGCGTTAGGCCACCTTGATTTACATTTCTGTACAATTTCTTCAATGTTTTTATTTATTTCGTCCAGCGATTTTTTGAAGATGTCATTTGTGCCGGTGTGCACCACTATTTGATTATATTGTCGTTCACTTTCAAAATTGGCAATAAAATTTATCATCTCCGCAGTGCCTCCTCGAACATATTCTTTTTTGATGTGATTTTTTACTGAAAGTTTTTTTTCAATTATTCCTTTCATCATAGAATCCGACATAATAAGGATATTTGACTCATCATCTGCTTCTGACTGTTGCTTGTTATTTCCTGTAGGAGTACAGGTATTCTCTCTCTCTTGTTGGTTGTAGTCATTTTCTGGTGGATGGTTTTGTAAAGGATCAAATCTGTTTTGAGTGGATATTGTTGAGACATTGATCACTGAGTCTTGAGAGTCCGACTCACTTTCATCATCTTCAGACTCCGATGAATCTGATTCTTTATTCTCTTCTAACCCCTTTATTTTTGTTTCCAGAATCTTTACCTGAGTCTCAAGAGTGTTGATTCTTTTGCCTTGCTCTTTTACTATTTTTTCAAACTTCCTTTCAAGACTTTCGGTCACTTCTGCGAGTTTATCATCCATCACAACTTTCAGGCTTGTGATCTCACCCATTATTTTGTCAAAGAAAGAACGGGAATCTTTCTTAAGATCGTCTTGATCTGCAATAACATCAGCTAAAGTAACATCTAATCTGTCATTAATTGTGATTTGTGCCTCCCTGAAAGATATCAACTCCTCGTAGTCGGTGTCAGTCGCTTGGTTGTTCTCATCATCATGGCTGCCATGTTCGACAACCACTCGATCATCTTTGCATTCTCCTGTAGTTGTCTCTTCATCATTTCCTTCTTTCTCTTGTTCCGTCGATTGCAGTAGCTTCTTACTAATAAATACATGTCCACAAGAACATGTTTTGCAAGCAGTCCCGAGATTTTGGCCACAGTCAGGGCACTTCTTTAAAACCATAGCTTCTCTTTGAAAGTAAACCGTAATATCTTTAAATTCCTTTTGACTTTCGAAAATATATCTTACCGAATTTTCAATAGCGCATTTAGTATATAAAATGAAAAAGCAAAGATCCTTAGCATATGGATAAGACCTGACTCTAAGCAGAAATCTTACATTTCATCATAGCACAAGCAAACGCCATGACCGCATGTCTATATCTATCATTTTGAAAGTTGATAAAATTGCGAACTTTTTTTTTACTAGCAAATAATATGATGCGGTTCGAAAATTCGCAAATTATGAAAGTTGATAAAATTGCGAACTTTTTTTTACTAGCATATAATGTGATACGGTTCGAAAATTCGCAAATTATAAAAGTTGATAAAATTGCGAACTTTTTTTTACGGAAGAGTTAAATACCGAGAACGGAGGCAATGAGCCACATAAAGCCCGAGGGCCGCAGGCCCGAGGTCTTTATGTGGCTCATTGCCGACGTTCGAGGTATTTAACTGTTTTATTATATGATTGACAAAGGTTTCCAAACAAAGATTTTAGTCTAAGATAATTAAGAAAAGTTATTTGGGCTCAAATCTCTCGATTTGTCCAAAAATGTAGTAAAATTGAATGAAAATTGCGAAATCAAGAAGGCATGAAACGTATAATAATGACTTCATTAACGTTCATTCTTTCCTCTGCTAAGGCTAATCGGGCATTTTGTATACAGAAAAAAATTGTTCAGTGCAAATGGCATTTTAAAGAATGATAAATGAAACGAGTTTCAATAGACTAAAAGGACCGTTTTGCATTAGTAGTTTTGTATTGATTCATGTATTTGCATTGAATTGAATTCGGTGGTTGAAGCAGTTAGTACGAAGCAAGTGTGTGTATGTCACGGCGTAAAACTGAAAATGGAGATCAGCAGTGATGAAGTGGAAATGTGGCTTACTCAGAACAAAATGTCACAAGAAAGTCTGCTGCCAAACGAGGAAGATTCCGAGCCAGATCATGGGGTTGTAAAGAAGTGTAAATCTGATTCCTCCGGCGGCATAGAAACAAATGGTAGAAATATCTCTTTCTTTAATTGTACATTGAATATAAGCAAAGACTTTAATGTTGTTTAGTGAACATTGCATAGGATTGACTACTTCAGTGATGGACATAGTAGGACCATGGTCAAATTTAAATAGTGAAAACTAGTTAAATTGTGTGTAAAAATCTATAGGCAGCCTAGGAAGCGATTTGATTTCAGGTCAGGAAAAAGTAGGATTGATGAATTGAATTCAGTAACTTATTATATATTCAAGGGTTTTATAAGAAAAGTT
The DNA here is from genome assembly GCA_011057435.1 of Actinia equina. Classification (NCBI taxonomy): domain Eukaryota; kingdom Metazoa; phylum Cnidaria; class Anthozoa; order Actiniaria; family Actiniidae; genus Actinia; species Actinia equina. Next base: position 81,449 of record WHPX01000778.1, on the reverse strand, counting down.
TCCGGGTTTTATCTAGATAAAACCCGGAAACTTTTCTTATAAAACCCTTGAATATATAATGAGTTATTCAATTCAATTCATCAACCCCGCTTTTCCCTGGCCTGAAATCAAATCCCTACCCGGGCTTTAAGTTTCTATTGTTATAGTTTGAGGTATGTAAGTGAAATAAAGCATCATGAATAACAATGGAAACCGAGTCAATCATATAATAATTGACAATAATGTAAAATGTTTTATGGTTGTTTTGTTTGTTACTGAGTATCATTTACATGCTTATTTGTCATTTGCAAATAAGTACACGGAGGGCTTTACAAGTAATCTGTAAATCTTAGATAGTTTCTAATGTCTGCATCAGAGATTTGCATGAAGGCTTCAAACACCATTTCCTCTGGATCATCACGACACACTTGCCACACAACATCATTTCCTCGAATCCAACTCTTTGCTTGAGAGAAAACGTTCTCACATGGATTGAAGTCAGGACTGTAAGATGGCAAGAATACCACAAGAGCGCCACTAGCATTTATAGCTTGAACTACACGACGACAGCGGTGAATTTTAGCATTATCTGTAAAAATATAATGCAATTTCTCTTCATTAATTTAGTGTGTTGCAATAAAATACTAACAAAATCTGATGTGACGTGAGTGCTCACCCATTACGACCACAGAGCGAGGATTAATCCCATCAAACGGCTGTAGATTAGGAATAAGGTTTTCATTCACAAATTCAAGAAATTTCTCTTCATTGGTATTCCCGCGGCGGATACTCAAGTCTATTATTCCTTCCGTGCAGATGACAGGGATAGCAGTAATTCTGGGACCCCAATTGCCATACCATCTTTGTGTTTGAGCTCGATAGCCTCGAAAACTGTATCCAAAGCGTCTCGAAATTCGTTTATCCTGTAATGCAGAAACATTTGTTATAACCCCAGTGCGGAGATCAGTTAAAAAGGTATAACAAAATGAGTTTCTGAAAAGAGAACTTACAAATCCACTCTCGTCAAGGAACACAAACATCGCAGGATTGAATTGTGATACCACAGACCAATAGTTTATTCGATCTTCTTCGCATCTTTGATAAGGAATTCTTTTGAGCTATAAACACCGAAAGTGAAATGTGTTGAATGAAAAATTGCAGCAATTTTCGAATACAATTAACATTCATGATTACAGATTTCTCATCGGCTTACAAGAATGCATTTAACGCTTAATATTACCATTTTGCGTGTGATGCCATTTCTTCTAAAATAGTCGTGTAAAGTAGAAACAGGAAGCCTGGCACCACATACTCCTTCAACATGTCTACAGAGCTCAGATAGAGTTTTTTCTGGGTGTCCTAACAATTCTTGCATCAAAACGGCTTGTTCTTGTTGCGATAGCGAACACGAACCAGCAGGTCTTCCTGGTTTGTCAGCACAAACATTTCGTCTCTCGTAATATCGTCGGGCGAAGCGTAACACGGACCTTGAAGACATGCCAAGGCGAACAGCAATGTCACCTTTACTGTGGTTTAAGCCATATAGCAGTACGCTTCTCATCCGCAAATCGTCACTTAATGCTCGCGGCATGATTGCTTTGACCCATGTGTTGGTGTGCACGTGGTCAAATATAAACTATCCCATGACTCCCCGCGCCACTAGTTTATACGCTTTTCGCTTCACGGGTGACAAAGTTTCTCGGAAAGGGTATATGATATGATACTGTTCGAAAATTCGCAAATTATGAAAGTTGATAAAATTGCGAACTTTTTTTTACTAGTATATAATATGATACGGTTCGAAAATTCGCAAATTATGAAAGTTGATAAAATTGCGAACTTTTTTTTACTAGTATATAATATGATACGGCATCAGAATTCGCAAATTATGAAAGTTGATAAAATTGCGAACTTTTTTTTTACTAGTATATGATGTAATTTTAAAATAATTTAATACGGCATCAAGAAAATTGCGAACATTTTTTTATTAGTACTGTTAAAGAAAATTGCAAAATTCGCAAATATGTAAGTTCCGCCCTTTTGTTTGAGGCGCTCTAGTCGAATCTCAAAGTCCCCGATAAGCTGTACTTATTATAATATGACATAGCATTAGTGTGGTATACTCATAGTCCATGTGTCTAATAAGACATAATATCACACACCTGCACCCATCCAATCACCTGGACTGCGTGTATCCAATATCTAGATGGGATACTCGAAGTCCAGGTGATAGAGAGAGACTAGGAAGATCATAATTGCCAAGGAAATTTTATTCAGTCGGCTAGTAGTTGTAACCTACGATAGTATGAATTAAGCTATAATAAATATTTATATGTAAAAAAATGGCTAACTCAATCACCTGGACTGCGAGTATGTTATCTAGCAATCTCTTAACGTGCTGGCTAGAAGGGATACTCTCAGTCCAGGTGATGGAGAGAGACTAGGAAGATCATAATTGCCAAGGAAATGTTATTCAGTCGGCTGTTAGTTATTGTTTCAAGACGTGTTCGTGTTGGTGGGGAAATAGTTATGCGTCTTTAATCAAACAATCACTTCTCTAAGTATCTAATTACAACTGCGTAAGCTAATATTGTAACATCTCCCCTTTTATAATGTTTGAAATACATGGCTGGGATGATATAGAAAGATTTTAAAGATTTAAAAAATAAATGACCAAACAAAATGGCTGACTAAACTACGAAATGATTATATGGATATTAAAGTTCAACTGTAACAAAATCAATGTCCTATAAATGTTCGGTAGTCAAGTAAACCGATCAGGTTTCTTAACCACTCTCTGACTTCTTCGCAGTACAGGTGGATTGACCGCGGGTTCTGACGCAGGTAGAACTTGAGGTGTCCTTGCACTGTCTGCCTCTGGTGATGCTTGTGTGTCACTAGCTGGTTCTTTCGGTGCTTCGTCGACGGGCTTTAAAAGCTGTCTGTTTCGGCGAAGTAACTCTCCGTTCGACTCAACTAGGTATGACCTGTCTGAGAGTTTCTCTTTACAGTTCCCTACTTCCCAGGGCTTGCCTCTCTGGTTTGGCGCTACTCTTACCTCTTGGCCTATTTCTAGGTCTGGTAGGACCTTTACATGTCTGTCGTAGTGACTTTTGGCTTTCTGGCGCTTAAGGTGGATTTTGGTTGTCACACCTTCCGCTACTTTGGGATACAGAAGGTTAGTTGCTATGGGGACTAGTGTCTTTGTTCTCCTAGACATCAAGCGCTGTACTGGGCTGCTCTGCATTCCTTGAGTGGGGGTATTCCGATAATCTAGCAAGGCTAACCACGGATCTTTACGGTCTTGCATGGCTTTCTTGAGCAGGCTCTTGGCTACTTTCACTGCTGATTCCGCCTTTCCATTTGACTTTGGGTGGTATGGCGATGAGGTGACATGTTTGAACTCCCAGTCTCTTGCGAATTCAGCAAACTCGTTGCTGACGTATTGAGGCCCGTTGTCGGATACCAGCACATCGGGTATCCCATGTCGACTGAACTGTTCCTTCAGAAACTTGGTAATGGATGCTGAGGTTGTATCTTTCAGAGGACTTATTTCTATGTAGTCTGAGTAGTAATCTACCAAGACTATATAGTCTCTGTTCTGCAGCGTGAAAAGATCTGTGCCTAGTCTGCTCCAAGGTCTGTCGGGTATTTCGTGCGACTGCATTGGCATGCTGGGGTTACTTGGTTGATATTCTGAGCACACATGACAAGCCTTTACTGCATTTTCGATGTCGTGGTTCATTGCTGGCCAGTAAACGCGATCTCGTGCTTTCCTTGCACACGCCTCGATTCCTTGATGACTTGAGTGTAACCTCGCGACTACTTCAGATCTGAGGGCTCGAGGTATGATGATGCGTTGATTCTTGAATAAGATGCCGTTGTGGAGTGCCAGTTCCTCTCGGAAATGCCAGTAGTCTCTGATAGCTACTGGTACTTTGTCACGTACGTCAGGCCATCCTATTAGTATAGTATTCTTAAGTGACTGCATTGTAGGGTCTTGCTCTGTGGCTTTTTGTAGTTGCGCTAACCTTTCACTTGTGACCTTTACATTGTCGAGGGGGTTGATTCCTTCTAGTTCTAGCGCAAACACTTGGAACTCGTCTCCAGGTTCTCCTTGGTCTGCGAGGAAGGCTCGTGAGAGGTGATCTGCCACGTACATTTGTTGTCCTGGCTTGTAAGTTACGTTCAGGTTGTATCGCTGTAGGCGTAATATCATCCTCTGTAACCTGCTGGGTGCTGCTAACAAGGATTTCTTGAAGATCGCTTGCAAAGGTTTGTGGTCTGATTCTACTGTTATCAGCTCTCTCCGTGTGATGTACTGGCTGAACTTTGCACAAGCGAAGACGATTGCAAGACATTCTTTTTCGATTTGTGCGTAGCGTTGCTCAACTGGTGTGAGAGTTCGGGATGCAAACGCTACTGGTTGGCCGTTTTGAAGTAAGGTTGCTCCGAGGCCCTTCTCACTGGCATCACATTGGATAGTGACTTCTTCGCTCATGTCATAGTACTTGAGTACTGGATGCGCAATCACGAGTTGTTTAACTTCTGAGAAGGCTTTGTCGTGCTGGCGTGACCACACAAATCTTGCATTCTTTGTGGTTAGTTCACGAAGAGGCAGTGCGACTTCTGATAGTCGAGGGAGAAACTTGGAGAGATAATTTACAAAGCCTAGTAGGCTGAGTGTCTCTTGCTTGTTGGTAGGCTTTGGCATTTCGGTCACTGCTTTGACCTTATCTGGATCTGGCTTGAGTCCGGTGGATGACAAGATGTGTCCCATGAACTTCACTTCTTTTCTCCGCATGATGAGCTTCTTGCTGTTCAGCTTTAAGTTGATCTGTCTTGCTCTCTTGAGCAGACGTAGCAGATTTTCGTCATGGTTTTTGTTAGCTTCTGCTAATGTGTCACCGTAACCGACCACTAACATATCGTCGCGGAGCACTTCCACGCCTTCTAGGTCTCCCAGTCGCTCGTGTAGGGTGCTTTCGAATTCCTCTGGGGCTGAGCTGACGCCAAAAGGCATGCGTAGATATCTGTAACGGCCAAATGGGGTCCAAAAGGTTGTAAGCTTACTGCTAGCTTCGTCCAAACCGATTTGGTAGAACCCATCCTTTGCGTCTAACGTTGTGAAGACTTTGGCCTTGCCGAGTCTGGGTAGCATCTCGTCCATCGTAGGCATTTGGTATTTGGGTCGTTTGATCGCTTTGTTTAGATCTTTGGGATCCAAACAGATTCGTATCTTTCCAGGTTTGGCTACAACGACCATGCTGCTGATCCATTCGGTGGGTTCTGTCTCTTTGACGATGATTTTCCTTTTCTCGAGTTCAGCTAACTTTGTTTTGACTTCCTGGCGAAGCGTAACAGCGATTCTTCTAGGCGCGTGTTGAACTGGCGTGACATCTGGGTCAACTGCGATTGTAGCGTTACCAATGTTTCCCAATCCTTCGAAGACGTCTCGAAAATCTTTTAAGATACTTTCTTTAGTTAGGGGCAGAGTTCCGGTTTCTTGAACCGCGTGGACTTGATGATCGATGTTTAACTTGATTAGATCTAATTGTTGGCATGTCTCGGCTGATAAAATTGGTTTGTGGTTTCCGTTGACAACCTGAAATTTGAAGCAATGTTTTTCGTTGACCTTAAGTGTCACTTCACCTAATGTTTCCATGACTGATCCATCAAACAATCGTAGTTTGACATTGCTTTGCTTGAGCGTCGGATTACCGTCTTGGTTGATGATTGCTACATCCTTGTGGCTGATTACGTTACAGGTCGCTCCTGTGTCTAGTTGGCAGTCCAAATCCGTTTTATAACTGGAATTGGTGTTCATAAACTCAAGCTTTGCAAAAAGCTGCTTGCCCTTCGTTTTCACCGAACCAACTTCTTCAATCTTCAACGTGAATTCGTCGGACGAGTATTCTCCTTCTTCTGATTCTCCTGATTCAGCTGTCATCGCTTTGACATTGCTTGACCTCGATTTACACACAGACGCGAAATGGTTTTGTTTCTTGCACGTTTTGCATTCACGGCCATAGGCGGGGCAGTCTTCTAACTTGTGTTTCTGAGAACCATCACAGCGGTAGCACTTGTAACTGCTCGTTCGTCGACTTGTAGTTCGTTTACTGTCCTCGCTTGGCGTTCTGTGGGAACGTCTGTTGTTGTACTTGTCACTTGGCTTGCTTGGAGATTTAGGCTTCCGTTCTCGTATTTCATTGATTTCTTCGTTATTTGTCTTATCCACTAGACTCATGGCTTTTAACTGACTGCTAGCTAATTCACTTGAGCGGCAAATGTTGAGGGCTTTGTTGAGATCTAGACTGTCCTCTTTTAAAAGACGTAGTTTTGTTGCGTGTTCTCGTATACCAAGAACGAGTCGATCCCTGATAAGCTCTTCCGTTAACGGACCAAACTGACATGATGAAGCGCATTTTCTAAGGCGATTTACGTAGCCATCTACGGTTTCTTCTGGGCCTTGAGTACAGCTGTTGAACAGATATCGTTCGTACACCACGTTGCGCTTTGGTTTGAAGTAGGCTTCTAGCGCGTTTAAGCATGTGTTTACGTCGTTCTTTTCTTCGTCACTTAACTTGAGATTAAGGAATATTTGCAGACATTCCTTCCCCATTACAGAGCGAAACGTTGCTAGTCGTATCTTTGGGTCTTGCTGGTACAGTCCGGTTGCGACTTCGTAGTCCTCCCACTGTTGTTTAAAGAAGTCCCAATTGTTTACTTGATCTCCTTTGGTATTCATCGGCGTTGGTACCGGAAAATGCGACGTGAATATTGGTCCTCGTGGACCGCTGCTGGTCGAAGCTTCCTCCTTACTTGACATATTACTTCTTCAATGCCTCGGCAGTAGGAACTTGACGGTTTTTTCAGCTACTTTGGAAGCGTTATTTCCAATTTATTTCTGACACCATGTTTCAAGACGTGTTCGTGTTGGTGGGGAAATAGTTATGCGTCTTTAATCAAACAATCACTTCTCTAAGTATCTAATTACAACTGCGTAAGCTAATATTGTAACAGTTATAACCTACGATAATATGAATTAAGCTATAACAAATATTCATATGTATGAATATGGCTAACTCAATCACCTGGACTACGAGTATGCTATCTAGTCATCTCTTAACGTGCTGGCTAGAAGGGATACTCGCAGTCCAGGTGGTTGAGAGAGACTAGGAAGATCATATTTGACAGGGAAGTGTTATTTAGTCGGCTAGTGGTTGTACCTTACGATAGTATGAATTAAGCTATAATAAGAGAGCGACCATCCAATCACCTGGACTGCGAGTATCATATACCTAGATACTGGTGACACGGGTATTTGTTTTCCCCCGAACAAAAGATGTTTCATAGGGAGGGGAGGGGAGGGTGGAACACAAAACACTAGTGCCCAGTATTCGGGGGAATACACTGCAAATAAACATGGCGAACAGTTCCGATGCAAAACCTCTCCATGCGACTTTGGAATGCAATAATTGCCATTCAAGGTACGAGTAACCGGAATACTTATTTTCTAATGCTTAATAATCACAATAACGTATATTCTGTAGCATTTAAGAGTTAAGATAAAAAAGCCAAACGCAGCATTCGTAAATTTTTGGTTAAGACCAAAATACGAGAACAATATGTCTTTTTACTCGTGATATTATAGCAATTCAAGTTTATTTTATTTACTGAAATCGCCTCTTTGTTAGTATATGTAATAGGACTCCATGCTGTCCAATTAAGGAATGACTGGACGAGGAAAATTCTGAGGACTGACAAAATTCTTCGATTGCACGTTACGTCATCGCGGTCATGTTAGTGCCATTTAACAAAATATTTCTCATTAGCATCCATTGTTAACGGCACCACAATGGCCGTCATGCTTTTGTCTTTTAACTTTCTTGGGAATGCTTGCAATCCATCAATATGGGATTAATGAGAAGCTGTATAATTAAATTGATAATTCTTAACACCTCCTTTGTATAAATCATAGTAACTATGATTTATACAAAGGAGGTGTTAAGAATCATCAATTAATATTAACTATGTATAAATTTATAATTGAAATATCTTTGCAGACTTACTGCAGACAGTGGGCCATTATCCAGTGGGGTCTATAGTGGTACTTGCACTGTATGTAATAAGCCACTTAAGTTTTGGTCCCTTGTGGACCCTGTTGATCAAGTGGCATTTGAAGTTAATGGCATCAATTACAAGATATCCAATCCTGATCCTGAGATGAGCTTAAATGAATGGATCAGATCACAGCCACAGCTCAAAGGTAATTAATTATGCATCCAGTCAGTTTCCATCACTTTCTCTTGCAGCTTTCAACCATTCCTATCCCTCTTGAATTGCAATCTGGCTTTATGACGGAGATATGGATATTTTTTTGGAACTATGCAATATGCCCTCCTCAGAGCCTAATGACCCCTTGGAAATTCCATTTCTAACTAACTACATGTATCTGACTGATCAATCTAATATTTTACAGGTACTAAAGTGATGTGTCGTGAGGGTGGATGTGGGTCATGTACTGTTGTTGTTACACGATCAGATCCACAAACAGGGAAACCGACCACATTGGCAGTTAATTCCGTAAGTATCATTAAAAAATGATGATGCTGATGTTGATAATGATTACCAAAAACATGATTGAATGGGTATGCAGCCTATAGTTAATTATCATACATTATCCTGATATATTTTTGCAGTGTTTATATCCTCTATGCGGAGCAGATGGCATATCAGTGCTGACTGTGGAAGGCATTGGAAGGTATATTTTTTACGTACTGTAGACCCTTAGTAATATTCCTTTTGGTATAAAAATATCGAAAAGCTAGTAGTTTGAATAGAACTGTGCGAAGAAATGCTATCTTTTCCCAACATTATTTCTCTGAAATTATTCTTTATCTTGTTTTCAGCGAGGAAGATGGTTTTCATCCCATCCAAGAACGTCTTGCCGAACAAAATGGCAGCCAATGTGGTTATTGTTCTCCTGGTATGGTGATGAATATGTATGGGTAGGTACAACATACTACATTGAAAAGTGGAGTGAATGATGATGTAGATAAAATCAAAGCATCATAATGCCAACTCTTAGCAATATTATTATTATATTATTATTATTGATTTTGGTAGTGATGTGTTGATCTTGATGATGATGTTGATGATGATGATGGTGATAATGATGATGATGATGATAATGGTGATGATGATGGCAATGATGATGGCAATGATGATGTTGATGATGATGATGGTGATGATGATGATGATGATAATGGTGATGATGATGGCAATGATGATGGCAATGGTGATGATGATGATGCAGTCAGTTGTTTTATTGACAATGACATTACATTGATATAATCTTAATGACGACGTAAATAGTAAAAGTAAGTTCTGTATAAAATTTCGATAATCCGCAGGTTACTGAAAAAGAATTCAACCCCCACCAAGAAAGAAGTGGAGGATCACTTTGATGGGAATATCTGTCGATGCACAGGTTAGTGACATGACCGCATGGCAGTAATACCTCTTTGAACTCTGTAACAACAGTTGTTTGTTAATCCATTGTAAATTTGGTTGGTTTGCAGGTTACAGGCCAATACTTGATGCAATGAAAACCTTTTCAAAAGATGAAAATCCTATTGATATTGAGGTATGTCTGCTTAAGGGACAAAGATAATAACATTCTTCATAATTAATGGTGATGGATGATGATGAGGATGATGATGATGATGGCGATGGTGTTGGTGATGGTGATGGCGATAGATGATAGATGGTGATGATGGTGATGGTGATGGTGATGGTGATGGTGATGGTGATGGTGATGGTGATGGTGATGGTGATGGTGATGGTATGGTGATGGTGATGATGATGGTGATGGTGATAGATGATGGATGATGATGATGCTGGATGATGATGGTGATGGTGAAGAGGATGATAACCACTGATAACAACTGATGGTGATTCTCACATTCTACCGTCATCTATAAAGGTAGTTATAATAATGATGTTGATTATGACAATGATTTATATCATGGGTAATGTTTGAGTTTTCATATCTATTTTTTTTAAATATTCCGTGCATTTTTTTGCTATGTATTTCAGGAGTTAACAAGAAAGTGTAATGGAGCATGTCCTAGAAAGAGTGTTGCTCTTCCAAACAACAGCAATGGTGCATTATGGTTTAATCCATCTACACTAAAAGATCTTTTGACATTAGTTGCCAAATATGCCAGTGAGAAGATCAGGATTATAGCTGGCAACACTGGCAAAGGTACCAGCTTTGAATCTTAGATACAAGGAATATTATATTCAGGATTAAATTGGTTTTGTAAACAGACTGCCGTTCATTAGTTTTATAAACTGGATCAAACTGGTTTCATAAAAGGGATTGCACTGGTTTTGTTACTTAAATTAACAAGTTTTGTAAATTGGACTTTGGAATAGACTTGTTGTTTCTTCTTCTGATGAACAGGTGTTTTTGCCAATGATGGTCCATTCAAAGTCTACATTGATGTGAATAACATTGCAGACTTGAAGATTACCAAGGTAAATAATATGTTGCTAACTGCTTATTTATCAACGGGGGTAAGGGGTAAGGGTTGGAGTTTTTTAGGGGCTCAGGAGTGGGAAAAATGACTGTGTCAGTTGCAGGTGGGCAAAGCAGCAGAAGCCAGCATCAGCAGTTAACAATAAGAATCCTTCCTCCTTAAAATTCACCATGTAAGTTTATCTATTATTTTTTTAAATTTACAGACAATGGATGACAGTTTAGTGGTTGGAGGATCTGTGACGTTGACTAACTTGATTGACTTTTTGGTTCAAAATGCTTCCTCGTACCCCCCTTATGCTGTACTGGCAGACCACATACAAAAAGTAAGCAGTAAATCTTAAATGACTTGGTCACAGTACAGAACTGATTATTAGCTTTCAACCAATCAGAGCGCATCAACATTACTGCTCATCCAATCAGAATGCAATACCTTGTTATGTCACAATAATGTCATGCAATCAGGGCATGGCACAGTGAAATACAAAATGAGGGTAAAACATCATAATAAAATCGTGCACTTTAATTGTTTCATGACATCATTAGGTGTTCCGTGACTCTTTGAATATCTTGTTGAATCAAAATGTCCTGGATGCAAGATAAAAATAAAGCAAGCCACTAAAAATTTACCTTTTGCCATTTCTTAGGTTGCTAACGTCCCTGTGCGAAATGTAAGTATTTTTAGTTTTCTTGATCTTAACTGAGATCTCTTCTAGCTGTTTCTTTCAATTAATTTGAATTATTTTTTCTCATTTCTACATTTTTAAAATCCAAATTATGTCACTGAGAACTGAACCAAAAAGTAGGCAGTTTAACTACAGTGTAGTATATTGTAGTTAGAGCACAATGCATCATCTACTGTTTCTCCTACCGCATGATAACCAACACGCCTGCATGAATCCTAGTTCCATCAGAGATCAGACAAAGACCACTAGTGGGTTCGCTATGGTTCCAACTTCTTTGCACTATAACTTCATGCAGAAAATGTTTTCTGCATCTCCCAGTAATCGGACAAAAAATTGGTTTCTATAAAATGCTATCTGGGAAATAAAGAAGCCTTGTAACCTAAATGTATGCAGTCTTTAGGTACATAGTACACTTCACTAAAAGTTGCTCTCCATTTTTCTCCTCTCTACTTTAAATAACAACCAAAACTCTTGGATATCAATTCCATCATGCATCAAAGACCGCTGATTGGTTAGCAATAGAGCTACAAGCTATTCAGTGCTAGCCTGGTTGATTGCATTGATTCTGATATTAACCCTTTTCATTTCATCAGGTTGGTACCGTGGCTGGTAACCTAATGTTAACTCATGATCATGCAGACTTCCCGTCTGATATCTTTACCATTTTGGAGGCTGTTGGCACTAAAGCCCTTATTGGTAAATATTTCATTATTTTTAAATCATGCCATATTTACAGTTAATAACTGACTCACCATTTTCCATATACATTGGTTCACTGGTCAAACACAAAGCATTCAGTTGAGGTTGCAACGTTCAAATCTGAATAATTATTTGAAAGTACCTTGGCGCCTCGCTTGAGCGCTTTGTGTTTGACCAGCGAACCAATGTATGCAAAATGGTGAATATCGTGAAAGATAGAAACAAAGTGTATTTAATCCTTAGGCACCCAGAATTCCTATGGAATGCATGGATAACGTTTTGCTTTATAATTAAATATATATCTTGAATAAGGAATAAAGATTTTGATATATCCTGTATGAATTTCTTGTTCAGTTGATTCCAAGACACAGAAGCCATTGCAGTATTCTCTGATGGACTTTTTATCACTTGATATGATGGGCAAGGTTAGTCTGATAATACTGTACTTTACTTCTCTTGGTGTTAATATGTATGACATACTTGTGATACATAGTAAACGCATGTGCATGCTGTGTGCAGTTATAAAGCATGCAAGGGTTGGCAGAACACGAAAGAAGTGTTAGAAGAAGCATGATGCATGTGAGTGTTCTGTCAATCCCCAAGTGCTTTGTTACTGCACATTGTGCAGCATAGCACAGCAAGCAAGAATTTTATTTCTTTTATAAAATACAAATTACAATAATCTCTGTTTTGGATAGGAATGGCGCAATTGAAATTGTGCCTTCGAGTGCTGTGTGCTGTCATATATCAAGCACTCGGTTTCACGCACTCCCAACCAATCAGAACGTGAGAATTAAAACTGCAGTTATTTTATGATGGAATTTGGATTGACTTGCTTATGAGGTTGTTTATCTTCATCAAGAAAAAGTGTGATTTCTTTTGTATTTTTATATTAGCCCCGCATCAAAGATAATTCTGAGGTCATTACTGTGATTTGAATTTGCTATAATTGAGCATTTCAAAACCAAAACCACTTCCGGTATTTTTGTGATTGATAGTGTGTAAGTTTTGTGCTTTCTGATTTGTTGGTTCACAGCAGAATCTTTTTCAAAGCACTGGCGGCTCTATCTGTTTTATTTACCTGCTAAGAGTTTTTTCTTGATCTTTGGCAGATAATTGTTATGCTTATCATCCCGCAATCTTCGTCCAAAAGTAGTGCATTTGTTCGTACTTACAAAGTCATGCCAAGAGCTCAGGTAAGGGAAACGTTTGGTTGGAATGATTTAGTAATGTGTTGGTGTTAGAATTTTTTATTAGAAACTTCAATAAAATTTCTTGCACCATAGGTCCTTTCATGGAAAACATTCCAAAAGACCTCTCTACCTCGAGCAGAATGTTTTCCCATTTCTGACCACGTTTCATTGTCTTTTGTATCATATTTTTTCTATCCAAAAACCTGGACTTTTCTTTCTGTAATTTTTACCATATAGTGATGACTCATTTCCTCTTATTGGTAGAACTTTAAACATATTGTCTTGGTTAATATATCTTGATTTCTTTTATGTGTTTTGATTGGTAGAATGCTCATGCTTACGTCAATGCAGGATTCGCTACGACGTTTGACCAAACTTCAATGACTGGGACATCTTACCGTATTGTTTATGGAGGAATTGGCCCTTATGCGGTAAGTTATATAATAATGGTCTGCAGTTATATAAATTGCATTGTGTGATAAATACACATGCTTTAATATGCTGTACTAAGTTAACATGCTTTTGTAGGATAATTTACTTTTTGCTGTACTTTTTTTGTACTTAGAGAATATAATTTGTAATGACATTTCAGACACACGCTCCTAAGACAGAAGCGTTCCTGGAGGGAAAATCTATAACTGACCCTAAAACATTACAAGGTAAGAGATACAGGGCAACGTAATCATTACTGTCACCATCGATCATCAGCACAAATGATCATCATCATAATTAATCACCATCATCATCATCATCATTATCACCATCTATCATTATCACCATCGTCCTCATCATCATCATCACTTTCATCCTAATCATAATCACCATCATCACCATCAACGTCCTCCTCTTCATTATCATCATCATCATCATCACTTTCATCCTCGTTATAATCACCGTCACGGTCACGGTCACCGTCACCGTCACCATCACCATCACTATTGATTTAATCTCATTTCTTCTACCATACATAGGAGCTCTTGCAATCCTTGACAAAGAACTTGTTCCAGACTCACCAAAAGTCAGTGCAAGTCCTGAATATCGCAAAAGCCTTGGATTGAGCTTGTTCTACAAGGTATTTGGAATGCAGATAGGAGCTGGGAATGTGAATTATTTGATCCTCATTTAAATATTTATTGTCAGTATTCATTATTTTGTGTCATATTTTGTGTCTTAGTTTTACCTCTCCATGCTTGGTAACCATGCGTCTTCCCGTGTCAAATCTGCCGCTGTGCCATTTGTCCGTCCAATATCAACCGGGAAACAGACTTTCAATACCAAACCTGACAAGTTTCCTCTTACTAAGCCAATGACAAAGCTTGCTGCAAAGTTACAGGTAATGCAATGTGGTAACCCACACTATATTAGTATTATTCAGTCCTTTCTTCGGTTGCAGAATTAAAATGCCATTATGCCCTGGTCATTACTAATATCATTTTTAACTCGATAAGTCACAGGATGCATGTGATAAACTTGTCATTAATGAACAGGAGACAGGGTTCATGCTACTCCTTAAACTCCTTGAAAACTCCTTGAATTTAATTAACGTTTTCAAGGGCACTTGAAAAGCTCTTGAATGCTACGATTTTAGCGAAACTCCTTGAAAACTCCTTGAATTTTGCTTCAATCAATCCTTGCATGGTTCTGAAATAGATCTAGTCAGAAAGATTGGAATTTCTGAAAGTCGGCCATGTGTAACCTCCGTGTAAAACTTGGCATATTTAGCTGAACATACTCCTTGTAAACTCTATGAATAGTCCTTGAATTTTAAGTGGTTACCTCAGCACGAACCCTGAGGAGAAATATGTGTCACAGACACTGTCACACATGTTCTGTCTTACTTCAAAAGATAGCAACACTATATTAAAAGTCAAAAATAATTTAATATTTTATCATCCAGACGTCTGGTGAAGCGGTGTACACTGATGACATACCTTCCCAAGGAGGAGAGCTTTTTGCTGCATTTGTTCTTACAACTCAGGTT
Organism: Actinia equina; assembly: GCA_011057435.1. Classification (NCBI taxonomy): domain Eukaryota; kingdom Metazoa; phylum Cnidaria; class Anthozoa; order Actiniaria; family Actiniidae; genus Actinia; species Actinia equina. Next base: position 66,365 of record WHPX01000778.1, on the reverse strand, counting down.
TGTAAAGTAGCTGGATTAATTCTTTATCAAAAAGCCAATAGCTCGTGATAGGCAGGCCTTGACGGGGCTCTGACTTTGATCAGCCCAGAGGTTCCAAGTTTTAGGTTTCAATCTGTGATTTAGCCACGCCCTGATGTAGATCAGTCCAGAGGTTGTAACAGGGTTCTATCTGTGATCATGTGTGTAACTGCAAGCTTGATTAGATGAGGTTACTGGTGTTACAAGAGCAAATAAACTACAAACTAAAACTTATGATACATATCATTTCCTAGGGAAACTGTAAACTTGATAAGATTGATGCAAGTAAAGCAAAGGTACAGTAAGTTTTGCCAGCTCTTGCCATATCTTGCAGGGACCGTGGAGACACCCCCGAAGCCCCCCTCCCCCCTTAGTTTCCACATACTATAGTCTCTTATATTTTCAAGTATTAGCCCCCAAATAATTTTTAGGGTGGTCCGCGGTCCTTCTCTTGTATTTTTGCTTTTGTCTGTGATGCTTTTACTGAGATGTTAAAAATGTATATAGTTTTGTATTATCATTTCAAACCAGACAATGACAGGCGTAGTGGACTTCTTAACAGCATCAAATATACCTTCCAAGGGAGTCAACAGCTTTTCTTCCAAGGATCTTCAACCTGAGGAGATATTTTGTAGTAAAGATGTCTTATATGCTGGTCAGGCTGTTGGACTTGTTATTGCAGGTAAATATGAATACTACATAAAAGGGCATTGTCTCATTGTGTGATGGGGAGGAGGAGACTTCAGAGGAGACTGTTAAAGGAAGAGGAGACTGAAGGAAGAGGAGACTGAAGGAAGAGGAGATTGATATTTCATATGGCTGTTTTAAAAAAACCTTTTTTGGTTCATATATATCATTATCAAATTTTATTAAATGATTAAATGACCAGTGCCTACCAATAATCCACATTTTGCCACTTCCAGATACACAGCGACGTGCTGATGAGGCTGCCTCGGTTGTCATGGTAACATACAAGGAAATCAAACCACAAATACTCACTATCCCACAAGCCATTGCAGCCAAGTCATTCTTTCCTGCAACAGCAAAACCACTGGTTGTAGGGGATGCCGAAGGTAAATATTGAATGAATTGAATTCATGGATGGAGGATTGATGTTTGGAAGGAAGGAAAGATGGACGCAGGAAAGTGGGAAAGCTTTTTCATTGAAACTTTTTCAATGTGGTCTTTTTTTTCAGCTGCTGTCAAATCTTCACCAAAAATTATCACTGGTGAGATTGCCATGGGAACGCAGCACCATATTCACATGGAGACACAGGTGAAGTCACATGTTAGAATTGACTTGCCATTTTAATAATCGATTAAAAAATGCAATTAAACAACTCTAATTAATTTCTTTTGTCATGATTGTTCTAGGTGTGTCTGTGTGTCCCTGAAGAAGATGGACTGACTATTCACTGTTCCACCCAATGGGTTGATCTGCTTCAAAGTGTTGTTGCCCGAGTGCTTGGTTGGTCATCGAACAAGTGAGCATTCGTTTATTCATCGATTCAAAACTACAGTTATTCATACATGTGTAAACCCTGGGTCGATCTATAAGTCATGGCATAGCTAACTCACAGATCGAACTCTGAAACAACCTTTGACTGATCAAAGTCAGGGCATGGCTAACTCACAGATTGAACCCTGAAACAACCTCTGAGCAGTACTAAGTCAGGGCATGGCTAACTCACAGATCAAACCCTGAAACAACCTCTGGGTTGATCTACGTCAGGGCATGGCTAACTCACAGATCAAACCCTGAAGCAATCTCTGGGCTGATCTAAGTCTGTGCACAGCTAACTCACAGATCAAACCCTGAAACAACCTTTGACTGATCAAAGTCAGGGCATGGCTAACTCACAGATCAGACCCTGAAACAACCTCTAGGCAGATCTAAGTCAGGGCATAGCCAACTCACAGATTGAAGATCAAATCCTGAAACAACCTCTGGGCTGATCTAATTCAGCGCACGGTTAATTTGCATATCAATTTAGAATCTATTAAAAAAACCCCAGAGAATTCAGAGAAAACCCCTTACAAGCACTACTTACATTTGATGCCAAATCTTGGAATTGAGATGAGAGGAGCGTGCACTACCACTATGACAACCATAATTTGCACATGTTTAATGTATTTATAAATCTTTCTAACCAAGATTTCTTTTTGCTTAATTCATGGTCATGTTATCAGAATCAATGTGAAGGTCAAGCGGTGTGGTGGTGCATATGGTGGGAAAGCTACGCGTTCGGTCCATGCAGCTACTGCTCTTGCTATAGCTGCCAACAAACTACGGAGGTAAATTTGAGAATGAATACGCTTTGGGCGTAATGTTTTCCCATTTCGAATCTAATGCCTTTCCCCTTTTTAAAACTTGTCATAAAGTTGTTTAAAAAATGTCAAAAAGAAATCAAAAATTTGTAGAAGTGTTCACGGTAAGGCATGCAGCACTGTTAAAGATATAATAAATTTATATTATATATCAAGAGACGCAAGTAAAAAATCCTTCTAAGGGAATGACATGTACTGAATTGAAATGGGAAAACAGAATGTCTGTTGTACTTGGATTAAGGAAAAATTTGCTTGTGAACTAACAATTTCCATTCACTCCTCACTTCGTCTGTTCATTTTGTTGTTCTTTTTCCATTTTCTTTTCCTTTAATATTTCAGACCTGTTCGAATGCTAATGAACTTTCATACCAACATGAAGATGGTTGGCAAACGTGCTCCATTTATGGCTACATACAAAGTAAGAAATAATCTTATTACTCTGTCTTTATTTCTTCATTCTGCTCAATAAAGTACTCAATCATACAGTTATTTTTGTCATGTCTTTTCTTAGTCTTCCTGTCTTCCCGTCTCAGCTTTCAAACACAGTTTGCAAGTACATTCACCTTTGTTATAAAATATATATTTAGGTTGGAGTCAGTGATGCTGGCATCTTAAATGGGATAGAAATGACTTACTATGCTGACTTTGGTTGCACATCAAATGACACTGATGTTAATGGAGCTATGAACTGGTGTGACAATGGTAAGGGGTGGTATGACACATTCTTCTAAAATCCTCAGTGACTATAGAATTTAAGGTTTAATTTAATTTTGTTTCAGTTTATCGTTGTGCAAACTGGAAGGTCACACCTGTTTCTTGTAAAACTAACCTCGCTAGTAACACTTGGTGCAGGTCACCTTGTAAGTATTGCATGACATTTTGTATCCTCGTTTTATCTAGTGCCAATGCATGATTGGTTAATAAGTAATTTGTGACTGGTCCAATGGATAGTTTTTTGTTGTTGTGACATCTCTAACTTGCTTATACTGACATAACAACCTTGTGTTGCTTGACAATCACATTTTCTACACTTGCCATCCTAGCATCGATTCAAGCAATCTTCATCATGGAGGTAGTTATGGAACACATGGCCAAGGCATTGAACAAGACTCCAGAAGAAGTTCGACAGATCAATTTATACAAGAAAGGCCAGGTGAGGTTTGAATTGAATTGAATTGTTTTATGAGATTCTTTTGTCAAGTGTGGTAGGACAGATCAGATATGCTTAGCTTTTGGCTAAATCAAGTCTTGTTTCAAATAGACGTGTCCCACTGGAGAAGCACTTGTCTTCTGTAATATTGATACCTTGTGGTCAGGTGAGTCATTGATACAGACAGCAAAGAACCTTTTAAATCAGTCCACTTTAAGATGTTGTATTTCACCTTATTTTGTAGATTTGAAAACATCTGCAGACTTTGTTAAACGAAAAGTAGCTATTGATGCTTTCAATAAGGTATATTAATGGTGCGCTGTTGTGTTATTAGTTTATCATTAACAGTCATCGCCATCATTATTAATATCATCATCACCCACATTTACATTATCATTATTACTGATGTCGTCAATGCCATCATTTGTCTTTTATCATCATCATGTTCATTGTTACCATCATCATCATCATCATCAGCATCATCATCGTAATCATCGTCACCGTCATCATCATGATTATCATCATCAGCATCAGCATCAACATTACCAGCATCATCATCATTGTCACTGGACCCCATCACCATCATCTTCACCATCATCATCTTCATCATCAACAGCAATTGTTCCCCATCATCACTGTTGACAACACCATTAGCTAGATGTTCATCATCATCAATCATCATTCATGGCCATCATCATCAATATCATCATCTGCATACCATGTCCATCCACCGAAGTCCTTTTTTATGTTCCATACTCACACTCAGGAATCATTTTCAGGAGAATCGTTGGCGCAAGCAAGGCATATCAGTAGTTCCTCTCCGCTTTGGTATAGAGTGGGGAGGTGAAAGATTCTTGTCGCTTGTGTCCATATTCCATGATGACGGTTCTGTATCAGTCAGCCACGCTGGAGTAGAAATGGGGCAGGGTATTAATACTAAGGTAGGCATGAGGTCCACTTATATTGTTAATCACCTCCCGCCGGCTAATCAGAACATCAGACAAACATTATTATTGTATTGTATATTATATTATTATTATTGATATCATTCTAAATGTATGAACACATTAAATCCAAGTATGACTTATGCAATTGCTTCGTTTTCACCCATTCAAGCAAATTTGTAAAAGTCTAGCTATTGGTCTGTCCTGATCTCTCTAGCTGCCTTTGCAGACATCAGAGTAGAATCTAATATATTTTTTTGATTTGTAAAATTTTGTTTTTTCTTGTTTGTAACTGCTTTAATTTTCCATCGGATTGCTTACAAACACTTTTTACCCTGGGCTCCAGAGGATATTTATTTTATTTATTCATTCTGGCCTTTTTTGTTTTGATGCAATGTCCCTCCCCTGTGCCTTTGGTGGTAATTACATACTTCTTACAAACATAGAAAGCAAAACAGAACCTCTGGAGCCCAGGGTGAAATACTTTCAATTATTATATAGATATCGATGAAATACCAAGTTTTCTCTAGTGTCGAGAACCTGATATCTTTCACCAGTGGAAGATACCATATCTTTCACACGTGAAGATATCGCTGTAACGGATTTTTCAACCAATCAAATTTAGCTTTCAAACTTGTCAAAGAATCGGCTTGCTATTATAAGAATTTTTGAGCTTTTGTTTTATTTCAGTTTCATCGATATCTATATAATAAACAGAACATTACATGGCCGTTTGGAGATACGAATTTTAGCTTCTCGTGTTCAATTTAGATATCTCACTCGTTCGCTGCGCTCACTCGTGAGATATCAATTGAACACTCGAAGATAAAATTCGTATCTCCGCGCTCCCATGTAATATCCTCTATGTTATATGTTATTTATAGTGATGTTAACTGGCATTTTTTGTGATATAAAGGTGGCGCAAGTAGTAGCATACTGCCTCAAGATTCCTCTGGACATCATCTCAATCAAGACGACTTCAAACTTAACAACTCCTAACAGTATGTCAATGAAAACCTTCAAATTGATTGCTTAATACTTGGAATGAGCATGGCTAAGTCATATATACTAGGATTTAGATCGTTAAGGTGGCTTGATGGGGCACACCTAACTCATAGATTAAATCCTGAACGATCCTGATCTAAGTGAGGGAAAGGTTACTTAATTACAGATCAAATTGGAGTTTAGCGTGTTGGTTTTCGCAAAGCATGGAATACCGGAGAGAGAGGAAAAAAGCCTTTGTATCAAAGTAGAGACCTGATAAACTCTAGTTACATTTGTTGCGGAGCTTAGTAAATAGATCTGGATGCCCGGGGAGAGGCCAATGTGTTACTGCATGCTACAGGATCCTTGGTACCCAATATTGACCATCTCAATGGGATGATTTCATGGCTACCATGTTGTAAGACATGCATTTTTAAAAATGCATTTTTGATTTTGCTTGACTAGATATTTCATTTCGTAAAGAAAAATATTTCTTTTTTTTCTTTCAACATGGGTGCTGCAAAACTGCTCAATAGTGTAAACCATATTTAATTTAATATAATCGATATTACAGAGGTATCAAATTATACTTTTGTGTTGGTTCGTTGAAGGTGATTCTAGTGGAGGAAGTGTAACAAGCGAGTTGTGCTGTGAGGTATGGATTCATGTACTAATACTATTCGTTTCTCAAAAGATATAACTAGCTAAAAACTAGTGTGAGCTGCGTCGGTGTTTCTAATGAAACAGTAATGATGAAAAGGTAAATTATACGCCGTGAAGAGATGAAAAAACTTACTGACGTTTCGGACGCTAGTCCTTCGTCGAAGTAAAAGAGAAAAAAGTGGTAGAAAGGAGTGTATATATGATAGAATAAGACAAAAGAAACCAATGAGAGCAAGGTAAGGAAACAAAAACAAACAATCAAAAGACAAAAGAAAAGGTTAGTTGAAAATAAAGCGTTCATTAATCCCGTTGGGACTAAGAGTGCCCAATAGGTGAATAAGCCGCATTTCTTTGGTCTTGCGACAATCATTGTTGCCGTTAAGCAAAGAAAGACCGAAAACAATGAAGTCAGAAAGAGAATGGTTAGCTAGATTAAAATGGCGGGAAACTGGTTTGGTGGGATCGTTATTGCGAATATCATAAAGATGATTGAAACGTCAGTAAGTTTTTTCATCTTTTCACGGTGTATAATTTACCTTTTCATCATTACTATTCGTTTCTCAGTAGAGAAGACCCCTTTTATGGTCGTTTTCCTAGAATTTGATGATAACGATCCTAGCTATCGCCCCATGTAAGGGAATCCGGACTTATGGTGGATTCCGAATTCCAAGCGCTGGATTCCGGATTCCGAGACTCTGGATTACGGATTCCAAGGGTCTGGATTCCGGATTCCTGATTTTGTATTGCGGATTCCGGATTCCATATCGTTAATTTTCAGATACTTTCTCTGAAAATTATATTTGATATACTTGCCAGTATAAGTAGAATCGTCTATCAATTAAATCAGCATCTGATGACAGATATTCTTGGTGGAGATATTACACAGTGGGGGAGGGGCTACATCGGTTCAGTCTAGGTCGAGGCGATAGCATTTGAGTGTATACTTTGAATTTCAAAGTAGCGGATTCCGGATTCCAAAAGGGTGGATTCCGGATTCCATTATAAACTGGATTCCGGATTCCAAGGCCTAAACTTTCGTGGATTCCGGATTCCGGATTCCCTTACATGGGGCGATAGCTAGAGTTAGAAGTTTATTTATACACACAGCTGTTTCAAAAAAGGTTGGCAAAGATTTTGTTGCCTGTTGTATAGCAAGCTCAAGCTACAGTATCGATGTGAATACCATCAGCGAAGGGCTACAATGATAGCAAATTTTCACTGTTTTGACATTTTAAGCCTAGTAGGCAACATGCAATGTGCGACATGCAACAAAACCATCATTAACCTTCTTTGAAATAGCTGCCTATTGAATGCCATGTACTGCACACAGCTTAGCTTTCGACCACAGGTTAAGATTGTCCAAATATACCCCACCATCAACAGTCTTTCTGTAGAATGCTCAACTCAGCTATCATCTATTGTTGTGTTAACAGTCAGTAATCCTGAGCTGTAACATTCTGAATAAACGAATGGAACCGATCCGTCAGAAGTACAAGCCATCCACATGGCTGGAGTTGATACAGAAGTGCTATGAAGAGGGTGTTAATCTGACTGCTAGTGCCATGTATGTATTATACCATCCCAACTAATTCCATTCCATTGTATCCCAACTTATCCCATTCCATTTTATCCCAACCCTTCCTGTCTTATCTCATCCCATTTTATCCCATCCCATCCCGTTCTATTGCATTCTTTATTCCTTTCCATTTCTATTCCTTTCTCTGGTTACAACTGTATTTCACACTTCATATATTTCTACTTAGTTTATCTCAAATCCTTACCACGTTTTTTCCCCATTTCCTTTAGATTTTTTTTATATTTCCCCCCCTTTTCTTGCCGTTTGCTTCTCTTTCTCAACTTTACGTTTTTACGTTTCTTTTATGTCCTGATACGGGAAGTCGTCAAGAGGCTAATGTTCAAGTATACGAGACATTTCAACCATCAACTAACAGGTTGGTGACTATGGAATGTCAGTAATGCTTTCTCTTTTTTGTCGTAATGTAGGTTTCAAGGTAACAGTAAAGAGCCTCTGGTATACAGTACGTATGGAGTGACTTGTACCGAAGTAGAGATAGACGTCTTGACAGGAGAGAGGAATATAATTAGAACTGACATACTGTACGACTGCGGGGAGAGGTGAGTACTTCATTTCATAACAACAACAACAACAACAACTTTATTACTTTAACGTCTCGAATACTTCTAGCCAGGCACAAGCGCCCTACTAATCGGGGAGACATTCGAAATACAGATACGTTCTATCTTTCTTCCATTCATTTTCACGTTTACTTTTTTGTTGTTGTATTAATGTCGTCAATCATATTTTGAAGCATGAATCCAGAACTGGACGTAGGTCAGGTTGAAGGAGCATTTGTCATGGGGCTTGGGTACTGGATGACAGAAAAGGCGATCTACGACTCGAAAACTGGAGAAGAGCTTACGTATTCTACATGGGTAATTATTACATAGTTTGGAAAGTACGCGCGCGCTGATTGGTCGAAAACTGTGCTTTATTAGTGTAAAAAAGAGTCACTCACTCACTCTTTCGTTCTTAGGCCACTTCCTGCGTGGCTTGTTGCGAAGCACGGAGAAAGCTATTTTATTCGTTAAATATCATCCGTGATCATCATCATCGTCATTATCATCATAGTATATCATCATCATCATCATCAAACATCGTCATCATTATCATCATCATCAGTCATCATCAGTCATCATCTGGCATCGTCATCATCATTCATCATCATCATGTAACATCATCATCTCTGCCATCATCAGTCAATATATCATCACTATCATCATGGGTCATTATCATCACTCATCGTTATCATCATTATTATCAACTCATCATATTCACAAATACGAGCATCATGATAATTATCTTCAAGCCATTATCACTGACCTCGTCATCATCAACATCAACATCATCGTCGTCTTCATCATCATCATCATCATCTCTATATCCATCCACATTAATTACAACTATTTTCATTACTTCACCATCATATTAAAAAGGTATACTGTTTTTTATCCAGTCATCTATTCATTCTGTCATCGATTAATTCGGTCGTTTCTATAGGAATACAAACCGCCATCTTCAAAGGACATCCCTGTCGATTTCAGAGTCAATCTCTTAAAGAACGCACCCAACCCTAGAGGAATACTCGGATCCAAAGGTATATGATATGCTTTAAAATATTTTTACGTGCAATACGTAGTAATATGTTTATATGGTGTGCCACAGAGAACGTTATGGGGCCCCTGTAGATTTTCTCAATCTGATCATTGATTTGTGTTGATTCTGTTTGAAGCGGTTGGTGAGCCACCTATGTGCATGTCATGTTCTGCTCTGTTCGCCATCAAACACGCTGTCCAAAGTGCTAGACAAGAGATAAACAAGGATACCAGCTACTTTCCTCTGGGTAAGATCTCTATGGAAACCTTACGTCTATTTCTGACGCGTCTAGTGATTGGCTTTCGTCAATCGAACTAATCCAAACTCGGTGTACTTTGTAAGGCAACATAAAATTTGCGTGGTACAGACGTTACGTTACTTAGTTTCAAGAATGGAGGGACTTTTGTATGATTTGCAAACGAATGGCACTGACTTACAAGCATAATGTACACGGTACGACATGCCATAACTTTAAAATGGCATCTCATTTTCTTCAGTAATTCTTCCAATCACAAAGATGCGGTATAGTAGGACTACGTGCGCATCTGCTGTATCGTTTCCCACTCGTACCAAGACCCGTCGTCATCTTCGTACCGTTACCATACCGTTGTACAATCATAAGCTTTCTCTCCTGTTTTTTAACAGTTTTGTTGTATCTTTGACAGATGGCCCTGCGATGGTGGAAGACACACAGTTGGCTTGTCTTGTGGATTATAGCCAGTTTACTGTTTAAGACAGCATCGAAAATGAAGGATTTTTCATTGCATATATACCAAACATTATTTGACCCATTTCCAGTTTGTATCAAAACCAAGTACCAAGCAACGATGGAGAAAATATAAAAATAAAATAAATAACAATAGTTTTTTAAAATAAATAATTGCAGTGTTTCTTAATCGCACGCGACGAAGTAGGCTTGATGACGTATATAAATTCAATATGCATGTACTGTATTTTGATGATTTTCCTTAAGAATAATACATGGGGAAAACTAAATTAAAATAATAATATATGTGTGACATAAGTTAAATAAAAAGTGTCTAGAAAAAAAGTCAAAGCATTAGATTACCTATTGTTAGTAATATATTTCTTTTCCATGCCTCTAAAATAATAAATAAAAAATAATAAAGAGTGATTAACATATTTCCATTTTTATCTGCAAGTTCAAGAGTAGTTATCCTCACCCTCCCCTCCCTAACAACTACAATTTGCTCACGCCCTATTGACAACAGGAAACCAAGATGGCGGCTCAATGGCAGCAGTTTCAGCCTTCTTGGCAAAACATGCCCTTACCACCTGGCTGGGAGGCTAAATACGATCCAAACATCGGTAGATAGTAAGTCTACACTTATTAAACTTTTGAATTACTATACATATTTGGTTATAAAAGTTTTAGTTAGTTTTTAAAAGTGATTTTTTGGTTGGTTGACTTTCGTAGTTGTGAACAGCTGTACTTGTTTCTCGTCGATAATTTTTAAATTCGTCTTTTTCTTTCCCTGATTTTCCACTATTATTACGCTGTAGTTCATTTTATCACATATATCATTTCTAGTTTTTCTGTGAAGATTTTAATATTAAAAAAAAAACTGTATGTAAAAGACAGATTTTTGGTATGGACTTTTCTTCAGCGTTTGCTAATCAGATTTTGCATTTCCTCTCTTTATGTAAATACACTGTTGGTGAATGTTTGTAAAATATTAAATTTTGTATATTTTTAGTTATTTTATTAATCATGCAACAAGAACGACATCATGGAATGATCCAAGACTTGGACATGGAGGAGAAGCTATCCCAATGCAGAACATGCAACAGGTAAACTAGCTAGTTTTACGTAGCTCTTATTTACCGAGCGTGAGGTCCGTGCCCTAAGTTATAAACTGAGTTTTTGCCACTGCCTCATATAGCCAAGGTGCATAGCGCCAGGCCATGAAAAAGTGGGAAAAACGGGGTTCCATAATTACTTACGTATGGACAGAGCAAGCAAGGTTAATAAGATGTTTATTATATGGCAAAGTGGACACAAAAATGGGTTTGTGGTCCATGCCGTAAGTTATGGACCATGAATTGGCAAATGAAAGTGCTTGAAATTTTCTTGTCATTATAAGTAATATATACAGTACGAGTGGCTGTGTTGTATCCGAAATACAAACTCGAGGCGTATACTTACGCACAGCACCATGAATTTGTGTGAACAAAATACACCATTATAGATTCAAAGTGAAGAGATAGAAATGCATGTGAATGTACATTATGCATGTGCATGCTATAAGTTACAGTATATAGTCACCTGGCTATGTGTGCTCTGATTGGTTGATATACTGTGCTGTATTAATGAACAGAGCATGTATGGCTGCTGATGCTCTTCGTGTGCCCAGTCTGCTTTGCAAACAAGTGTAAGAAAACAGCATCAATAATAATTGCAATACATTTTTTTCTTAATATATAACAAAACAGATTTATGATACGATCATGTAAATTGTAACCTTTCTACACAGCCTTCTCCCCAACCAGCAGCCAGGCAACCAACAGCCAGGCAACCAACAGCCAGGCAACCAACACCGCATCAGGTAAAAAGAATGTAATAAGAAAATGAAATTTTTAGGTAATGACTGGTTGCTGCTACATTACGCAGAGTATTGCAAGCAATGTTGCTGTCAGAAGTTCATTGTTTTCTACTTCAGCAACAGTGCATGCAACAGTTTGAATCATTTGACCTGGTTCGCCACAATGATTGCCTTCGACATTGCACACGATGTTACACTATGTGTACGTAGCTTTAGATTATAACTATTTTGTTTTCCTTTGCTTCCATTACAAATCATACATATTTTCCTAGTTATTACTTCTTACCCTTTAATTTAAATAGTCATTAATTATTAATGTTAATATTATTGATGTGCGATTCTAATATCAGGAAACCAGCTTCATTGAAAGACGCCGTAGCTCTGTAAGTGTCATCCAAATGGTATTTTTTAGTCAGTTTGGTTGCCATGGCAACAGTCATTACTATATTATTACTATTATCATTATTATTATTATTATTACTGAAAAATATTCATTATTTGTTGAATAAATGAATTGAATTTGATGATTACATTTCTTTCAGACAGACAGACAGACAGACAGACTGACAGAATGACCAATATTAATGAATGCAATATTTCTTTCCTTGTTGTTCACAGGCCAATAGTATTAGCATTGATGATTTTATGGTAAAATCAGAAAGTGAACGTGCAGAACGTATGTATTTTTATTTTTTTAACTTTAGATGTTTGAGAATTGAAACCCTTTATAAACAAACAGTTGCAGTTTAAATTCTGATGTTCTTATCATAAAGAGTGTTGATATTCCCTTTAGTACCCTCAATGTCTTTTTTTTAAATAAATATTGTTTGTTGTTCAAATAGTAATAGCAAAAATGAAGAGAGAGTTTCCAAACTGTTCCGAGAATGTTGTGAAACTTAGCTTAGAACAGGTATGTATGTTCAACGGTTTATTTAATAGTACAGTAGGTCATCTCTTTTTCTGTGCTCCATTCAGTAATCAGTATTATCAAACTCATTAATAATTCATGAGGAAAACACAACAGAAATCACGACCGTGAAGAGTGTTTTAAATCTGATACAAAACTGTGTTCATTTGCATAAACTTTAAGTTGGATTTTCTTGGCCAAATTCACTTTAATTTTGAAAATTTTAGTGAAACACAAAGGAACTCACCTAGACGCTTGATAAGTCATATACAGTATTCGTGTCTGTGTTGTATCAGATATACAATCACTCGGCTATGCCTCGTGGTTGCATATCTGATACAACACGGCCACTCATACTGTATATATTACATACAGTCCATGGGTAGTGATGTAAGAATGAAAGAACTGCAAAGAGATTTGAAAATGAGCCATACATGAGTTGCTTCCCACACTCCTAGAGTACTGTATAAATATATGGGTATGTATTTATGGGTGGCATATGCTGCAAATGCATCACCTTTCACTGCAGTGAGTCCAACAGATCGGGTCACTGATTTGAGCCCTACAGTTGGAACATGTGAATTTAAATTGTTCAATGTGTTGTTACTTTCTGTGTCACGAGGGTTTTCTCCGGGTTCTCTTGTTTTTCTCACTCCATAAAAATCAACATGTGAATGAAGAGTTGAGTGTATAGAATATTCTAATGTAGTATGGAGTATGTATGGAGGATACGCAGCCCCGCAAGCTTCCAGCTTTAATACCTGACGTGTATAAATAAAAAAATTATTTATTTTATTTATCTTATTATTTAGACATATATTTGTTATTACAGTGCAACCACACTAATGAAGGCCACCCAATCAAATTTAGAATCTGCACAAAATTTTGCATCTTTTTCCTTTAAAAGCATATGTTTTACTTTGTGCGTGTGTGTGTATGATCAGAAGTGAACAAGACATTTTAAACTCCAGAATTATTGTTCACCATGCATCCAGTTATTCAACATCAAAAATGTGACTTGTGAATTTGATTTAGCGTTTGTTTGGTTGGCTTCAGTTAATTTAGTTGCACTGTAATGTTTTCTAAATAATCCAATATATTATTATTGTTACCAATCAGGTTAATTATGATGAAGATGTAGCAAGAGAAATGCTGACAACACTAGCGGGTTAGTACTGTACCTATTGTGTGATAAATCACCTTTCTCCCCTTCAAAGTTATCAAGACCTGAAACAACCTCTGAACTGATATGAGTAAGGGTATGGCTAACTCACAGATCAAACCCGAAACAACCTCTGGGCTGATCTAAGTCAGGCCATGGCTAACTCACAGATTGAACCCTGAAACAACCTCTGGGCTGATCTAAGTCAGGGCATGGCTAACTCACAGATTGAACCTTGAAACAACCTCTGGGCTGATCTAAGTCAGGGCATGGCTAACTCACAGATAGAACCCTGAAACAACCTCTGGGCTGATCTAAGTCAGGGCACGTCTAACTCACAGATCAAACCCTGAAACAACCTCTGGGCTGATCTAAGTCAGGGTACGGCTAACTCACAGATTGAACCCTGAAACAACCTCTGGGCTGATCTAAGTCAGGGCACGGCTAACTCACCGATCCAACCCTGAAACAACCTCTAGGCTAATCTAAGTCAGGCCACGGCTAACTAACAGATCGAACCCTGAAACAACCTCTGGGCTGATCTAAGTCAGGGCAAGGATAACTCACCGATCCAACCCTGAAACAACCTCTAGGCTAATCTAAGTCAGGCCACGGCTAACTAACAGATCGAACCCTGAAACAACCTCTGGGCTGATCTAAGTCAGGGCATGGCTAACTCACAGATTAAACCCTGAAAGTGTTGATCAAGTCAGGGCAGGGCTAACTCTTTTTCTTCTTTTTATTTTATTTTTTTGCAGAAGAGGAAAAACGAGAAAGGTAAATATATTTTCTCAAATCACATAGCACACTTTCTTACTACCACTTCCAGAATCCCTTGCACACTTTCTTTTGTTGAGTTACTAAGCACTAATTCTCTTAGTATTCCTTTGAGGAAACACAAATTTAGATAAAGAAAGAAATTTCATAAAGCATTTTGGTAGTGGTAGTAAAAATAATGACACAATCATCATGCAAATGCAAATGCAAACTGTTATTATTATTATTATTATTATTATTATTATTATTATTATATTGTCGATTGGCTGCAGTGTATTGCCTTGTTTCTTTGTTGCGACTGTTAATTTCTGTTATTGTTATTGTTATTATTATTATTGATGTTATTTAATTATTATTGATGTTATTATTATTATTATTGTTATTATTATTATTCAAGGAAAAGACGACAACAGGCAGAGCAAGAAAGACGCCGAAGGGAGGAAGAGCAAAGACAACGAGAGGAAAATGAGAGGGAAAAAGAACGAAGGGAACGAGAAGAAAGGAATAGAAAAAGGCAAGAAGAAGCAAGAAGAGGAAAGGAGGAACGGCAACGAAGAGAACGAGAAGCACGTAAGTGTCGCCCGAACCAATCGCATTGCTCGAGAATTTACTCTCCGTCCAATCAAATACCCGGAACACGGCCCTGTCATATCCCGTCTTTTTTATACTGCTTGTCACACAAAGCACTGTCCATTGCGTGACTTGTCACGTGCGACAGCTTGGCCTTTTCGCAGTAAAACACAGCAAAGCGCTCAATGTATTCATAACTATTTTACAACATAAGCAAAAGTGTTTGAGTTTATTCTTAATATTTTATAGTTAAGAACTCACTTTTCATGGAATTTGGAGATGTGCTTGACCCAGAGATTATTACCTTAACCATGGAAAGTGTAAGTATAACGAAACCTTGAGAATGCGCTGTGGAAAACTTTATTAAGTCTAAACATTTCAGTAACTTTTGGTGGGAATATTACGGTTACTAAGATAAGAAATATTCAATAAACAATATCACATGACTAACGTGTATAAATACCCAGCCATATTGAGACAAGTTTTAACGTGCAATATCCCGTATCTGTTTTTACACTGCAATGTTTTATTTATTAACGATGTCAATTATGCTTCATTATAGAGTACAAACACTATAAGTGTGTAACATAAATACCACTAAATACTGCTAAATTATGCTAATCCTATTGTTTTCTATTGTTTAATTAACACTATTTACTACTAAATAGTGCAAAGTGTTGCACACTTTTAGTGTTTGTACTCTAGTTTCTCGGGGAAAACCTATTAAATTATCGTGACAATATCACATGACTAACGTGTACAAATATCCAGCCATATTAAGACAAGTTTACTTGCAATAACCCGTATCTGTTTCACAGTTTCTCGGCGAAAATTTCCGAGCTCCAATTTTTTTCGAGAAAAAAATGCTTGGTGAAACAAGCACAGACACACCTTAATAAGTTTTATTTGTCTTCAGCTGAAATACGAAGAAGGGCAGTGTCGTACTGTTCTGCAAAATGTAAAAGGTAAATCTATGTTTTCTTTAATGATGAAAAGGTAAATTATACACCGTGAAAAGATGAAACAACTTACTGACGTTTCGGACGCTAGTCCTTCGTCGGAGTAAAAGAGCTCTTTTACTCCGACGAAGGACTAGCGTCCGAAACGTCAGTAAGTTGTTTCATCTTTTCACGGTGTATAATTTACCTTTTCATCATTACTGTTTCATTAGAAACACCGACGCAGCTCACACTAGTTTTTAGCTAGTTATATCTCTTTATGTTTTCTTTAGCTTATCCTACTATTAATTCAACACTTGTTTTACTAGAAATGTAAATAATGCTAAAGATGCTTTTATTGTGTCTAGATGTCACAGAGAATGTTGAATAAAATAAATAAATAATAAATAATATTAATAAATAACAATAATATAAGTTTAAAAATAATTGTGACAACCCAAAGTGTTCAAAGCTTTTTATTGCCGTACGTACGTACGTACCTTTTCATCAAACAAATTGAAAATAGAAAAAAAAAAGTTGGAAAGATTTTGCTTTATGTTGAGCTGGCTTTTTTTTTACTGAATACCATCAAACTGCGGACACAGGGCCCAGTTGTCCAAAGCCCGATTAGTGCTAATCCTGTGTTAACTCTTAATGGGACCTGTAGAGTTAATCCTGGATTAACGCTAATCCAGCTTTGAACAACCCGGCCCAGGACACAATCGATGTTACATGCCATGACACACGACGCAATTTGTTGCAGACAATGTTTCTGAAGTAGCAAACGACCCTACTCCAGCAACATTGCCTGCAATATTACGCACAATGTTGCATCGTATATCAGTCAGCTTCATATTGATAACAATTGCTGGTTTTCACATGACGTCATCAAAACATCAAAATCTAAACTATAGCTCGTATAAAGGCATTTCTCAAATATGTTTTAGAAATCAGTGTTATAAGTCACAAGAAAAAATCTCGAGTCATTTCGATGTTTGGTTCCCGAGTTATGAAGGTTGAGTTTGTGTCACGCAATACCTTCACGTCTATCTAAATAGCGATGAAAATATTAAAATAATTTACTCTAGTTAAAAGATTTTCCCTTAGACACGTTTTAAGTATCTATATAAAGTATATTTAATTGAAATATAGCCAAACATATGAAATATTCCATCATTTTAAGTCTTTGGAATTTCGTCCGCCATGATGGTGTACCAACTTGGAACACCAAGATGGCCGCTCCATACATTTTAACCAAAAATTGCGTCATGTTTACTTGCCTATAGTTCCGCAACGAAATGCTTTACAGCCTTAAAATTTGGCCAGTATATGTAGTTTGGACCGCTTTGCAAGAATATATAATTTTTATTTCATTATAATGCGAATTTACGCTTTTGAAATTCATGATGACGTAGGTGAAAACCAAGAATTGACACACCACACGTCTACATCACATAGAGCTGTTAAGTGTGACGTAATTCGCACGAAATACGACTTCCGGGTCCAAATTAATAATTACTTCTACAGACATTTTTCTGGTTTTTTTTTTCTTCATAGCAGAATTTTCTGTTTATAGTATATCTAATTAATGAAAGGTAGAGAATAAATCCTGTGAATAAGGTGTGGCAAGAGTTTAGGGATCTTTTGTTGTGTGACTAGACCCGGAAATACGTCACAACTTTAAACCCCTATTGATTTGATCTTCTCTTTTGTGTACACAGAGAAGCAAGTTGAACTAGATAGGTATGTTATGAATGTTGAGAAAAAACTCGATTGCATTTTTACCTTTCCATTCATTTTTTGTGCTATTCCCGTTGCCATTTCTGTTTCATCTTTCTCTCGTTCTGTTTAGTTTCCGCTCTTTCGTTTTGAAGAGATTTCGTTTAAATGAGGGGGAAAACATGGCTATTTATTCTGTTTTGGTTTTAGGCAAAGAGAAGAAGAGAGGAAAAATAAAGCAGAAGAAGAGAGGAAAAAGAAAGTAGAAGAAGAAAGAAAAAAGAAAGCAGCTCGGCAAAGAGTCACGGCAGCTCCACAAGGAAAAAAAACATCAAAGCCATCGCAGGCAAGCAAGCCGTCGCCTCCAAAAGCTGTTAAACAGAGAACAGCGCAGCCACGAAAACCCCGTGTTTCACGGTGAGTTTATTTAATATCTTCCATTTTACCAGCTACCTGTTTTGCTTCAAACTTACACACATACTTGTAGTCTGGGTTCCCGAGGCGTGCTCGCTCTAGGTTTCCGTTTATCGCGAGACCAAGAAGCACTTGAGTGAGTGAGAGACCTAGTGCTTAGAGCAACATCCTACTTGCGACATTCTTACATTGTCACACTTTTTTTTGGACCACGTTGTTGATTTTTAAAATCACCACGGCCTCTGAGAAGAGAGCACAATAAGATATTCAAGCTTTCTGATTGGATGTTACCTATTTTAGCGTACCGTGATTGGTTGAACAGATGTCGTGTATTCCGCGCCTTGTGCGCTAATTTTCAGCTTAGTTCTCAGCATTGTTGGGCATTGTATAAAACAGATTTTAAATGAGAATAAAAAGCGCAGTCACGTCACGTTTTTTTTCTAAGTCCCACTATTCTATTCATGTCATTTTATTTCTCTAGGTCCCAGTTCAAGTCTCCATTGATCAGCCAGCCTAATGGACCAAACTCGGCTTTAGTAAATGGGCCCAATGCTTCGCTGGTCAGGTATGCCATAACATACACAGTAGGGCAGATTTTGTATTGCTGAAGTATTTTGATAGATCCTATTCCTAATGATATGGTTTGATTTCAGTTCACGAGCAGTCAGAGTCAATGGGCCACGAGAAGGTAACAGACATGGACCCAACCCTAGGAACGTGCATGGACCATGTGGACTAAATAATCACAGACAGTACCTAAACAAAGGTAACACTTTACTTCTTGGTTGGGGGTGGGGAGGTGGGGAAAGGGTAGGGTGTAGGGTGGGGTCAGACATGTACCCAACCCTGTGAACGTGCATGGACCATGTGGACTAAATAATCACAGACAGTACCTAAACAAAGGTAACACTTTACTTCTTGGTTGGGGGTGGGGAGGGGGGGAGGTGGGGAAAGGGTAGGGTGTAGGGTGGGGTCAGACATGTACCTAACCCTGTGAACGTGCATGGAGCATGTGGACTAAATATTCACAGACAGTACCTAAACAAGGGTAACACTTTACTTCATGGTTAGGGGGGAGGGGTGGGGAAAGGGTAGGGTGGGGTCAGACATGGACCAAACCCTGTGAACATGCATTGAACATGTGGACTGAATACCCGCAGACAGTTCCTAGACAAAGGTAACACTTTACTTGAAGGGGGAGGGTGGGGAAGGGGTCAAACATGGACTCTGCATAGAAAAGGGCTTTAAAATATATTCAAATTAATTGAATCGTTTTGTTTTTTAATAGGTCCTCATTCAGATAATCTCCATGGTCAACAAGGAGGTTTAGTTAAGGGATCAATCTATAATGTCTCTATCATGACCTCTGTATAAACCCATATACACCACAAAATTGTGTATTGATTACCTCCAGATCGCCTCTCTTTCTCTCCCATGTGGATGGAAGGTGTTTAGAAGTGACACTTGACAGACTGTTAACAATCCCTTTTTTCCCTCCTATGAGTTGGGTTTTTTTCTACTCCTACTCGGCTTCAATCTCCACCCATCCACAGGAATTCTAGATCTCAGTATTATAAAAAAAAAAAAGTTTTTTACTGATTCTGGAGGTAAGAGGGTGGCTGCTCACAGTTGAACATTTATTGGCAGGCATTCAATCCACAGTCAGAATCACCTAGTATATATATCATACGAGGCACTTATTGGCAGCCATTCAATCCACAGTCTGTATGACCTATTATATATATCATATGAGGCACTTAAATAAATTTTATTAGTATTTCAATACTTTTAATTATTAAGAGATGTAAAAATATTTGGGAATCTGTTATCCTGGGCAAGTATTTACTTCCATGTTATTGGTGTTATAATAATTCAGTGGACCCTTCTCAAAAGTATCGTGGATGCGATGCCAACATGGAAATATAAAAGAAATCACACTTTTTCTCGATGGAATTTGTGGCATTTCTTTTGTATTTCCATGTTAACCTCGCATTTGAGACACTTTTTAAGAAGGGTGTATTGCATAATTACTATATATATAAGTATTAGATAACTGTAATTACAAAATAAAATCAAGCAATTCATATAGTACAATGGTTTCTTGCCTATTTCTTATTCTTTTTCCATCTGTAAAACTTCCATTCTTCCATTTTCTGTTTATTGAAGGCTGTTTAAAAGTACACAAGAGGCATCCAGCGTGTCTTTAGTTTGCTTTACGACCAGACCATATGAAATGCGATGCATGCAGAAATCCATTCATTCTAGTCATTCATTTTATTTTTTCCTCTGTATTGCTACCGTTGTATCTTTTTTCTTTTCTTTGGACGTGGTCCACTAAATGTGTCTTCAGCCAAATGCTCATCCACAGGAAGCCCACGTTTCTTTTTCGATGTTGCTCTGTCACGTGACTCTTTCCTGGTAATGGTAAAATGAGTTGCGCTTACAACAAAAATCTCCGTTAAGAACTTCAACCAAGGAGGAAGGGGGAAATATGATGTATGAAAAGTGCAGTCGTGGGAATCAAGAGGTGCGTGGTTCGGATTTGAGGGTTTTTTCCCGAGTTTTTCACGCCCCTTCTCCCTCTTATCTGCAAAAGCCTAAAATGCTAAATTCAATTTGAATTGCAATATAGCCGTGCCCTGACTTAGATCAGCCCAGAGGTTGTTTAAGGGTTGGATCTGTGAGTTAGCCATGCCCTGACTTAGATCAGCCCAGAGGTTGTTTCAGGGTTGGATCTGTGAGTTAGTCATGCCCTGACTTAGATCAGCCCAGAGGTTGTTTCAGGGTTGGATCGGTGAGTTAGCCATGCCCTGACTTAGATCAGCCCAGAGGTTGTTTCAGGGTTCGATCTGTGAGTTAGCCATGCCCTGACTTAGATCAGCCAAGAGGTTGTTTCAGGGTTTGATCTGTGAGCTAGCCGTGCCCTGACTTAGATTAGCCTAGAGGTTGTTTCAGGGTTGGATCGGTGAGTTAGCCGTGCCCTGACTTAGATCAGCCCAGAGGTTGTTTCAGGGTTTGATCTATGAGTTAACAGTGTTATTTAGTTTTTTAACTTTACCTTGTTTTTTCTTTCTTCCTCATGTCCTTCCCTTGACCAAACATCCCCGTGGGTGCATCCCTGAGAGCAAATGCTTTAGCCACGTGACCTAGGTGGAGATTCTTGATGTGGAATATGTGTTTTAGATCGGCGGGGAATGTGGCATAAGAGCGCACGAATGACTGATAAGCTATCAAACAAAGAAAACTAAGTAAGCGAAACAGTACAGTGTTACCACTCAACAAGGACCACTCAACACCCTTAAAGTGAAGCTGTACACGCAAGTACACGGTACGAAATACCGTAACATTGAAATGGCTACCCATAAGAATAGTTATCGTATGAGTGGAAAGTATACGGTACTGACTTACAGTATGTACACGGTACGACATGCCGTAAAACGACATGCTATTGAAATGGCTTCTCATAATAATGGTTATCGTATGAGTAGGAAACGTACGGTACTGACTAACGACAGGTACACGGTATGACATGTCATAACAACAATGAAATGGCTTCCCATATTGCACTCCAGTAAAACGCGTAGTTACGGTTACAGTACGGCTACAGTACGGCTACAGTAAGGTACGAATTTGCCGTATTATACGAAACCCGCTCTAAACTAAGTTCGTGTTGTGGATGTTCGTCTGTGCGTTAACTGCGCAGTATAGAGGTGAATGGGTCCAAGGATGTGCCAAGATTAAAGCAAGACAACGGTATGACTCGATATCTAGTAGACAGCGCATTCTCTACATGGAAGAAACCAAGCTGTACTGATAACATCCTTCCCCTCTAGTATGCACCTGTGCACGAGGCTCTTGGGCTATTTTCTTCTTTATTGGTTGGAATCAATAAGGTGAACGATTCTCATAAATTTCATTACCAGCCTTCAGTGAAGGGCAAACACTGCCCCCCCTCCCCCGGTAAAAACTCCACACGAGACCCGAAATGACGTATATTGACAGTACCTATACCTTTTTTAGCAGATTTAATATGCTCTACATTCGACAAGACGAATTCTTCGAATTTCAACTGCAGACTTGTAGCTGTGTCTTGTACTTGATGATCAATGGAATCCTAAAAGAAACGTAGCATTTTGTGAGTATGACTTAACATTGACCAGTCAATGCATCTGGTGTTTAGTAGAAAGGTCAATCTGAGTAAGTCAGCTGTGACAGACTTGACAATGAAACAATCTACCACAGCTCTTACGTTCAACAACGGTAGAACCTCTATAAAACGACCTCCCTTGGAGGATTGTCGATTGTCGATGGTCGCTAAACAGGGGTTGGTCGCTTAATAGAGGTATCTAAATGAGTGCGAAAACCAGGTTTGGGTCTTTAATAACTGGTCGTTAAATAAAGGTCGAGGCCGCTTAGTTGAGGTATAAATGGCCACTGATAAAGGTTGGTCGCTTAATGGAGGTTCTGCATACTCACTTTATTCTTTCCTCGTTTATCAGGCTTCGTTTTCTCAGCAGGCAAAAGAGTTCGCAAGATATCTGAGACTAACACTTCTTTTGGTCTAAAGATAACAATAGGAAAGAAATGGTAATAGCCAAAAAAAAGTATGCAAAGTGTATGGTAAATAGCCCCTCCAAAAAAACAGTCTCACCTTATGGAGTGTTCTGCAAGTGTATCCAAATACCCAGCCTTAAATAACAAGAAAATAGAAAACATAAGATCAGTGCCAAACTATTGGAGATAGAATGTGTGTCTTCGCAAGACCCAGAGTACTGGCTTTCTTACAGTGTATTCAGAATTTCGTAACCATGCACACTATAATAACGGGAGTCTGGGGTCAAGATTAAAATAGCCGACGTAAAAGGAAAATTGAGCTCCACTCTGATTTGTCCTGAATGAAAGGTTTCTCCACTGCGGGAGCAGTCCCTGGGAACAATTAATCCTTGCGCTAATTAAAACCAATGCCAATAATCACGCATGCGCAAATAGAATTCAAGGCAAAACTCACTTCTGAGGGGGTGAGAAAGATAAGAGCTTGTCCTTCGGTACCAATCCTCGCCGTTCGTCCTACTCGATGTATATAATCTACAGCACTGCCTGGAGTATTGTACTGGAAATATAAATATGGCTTAGATCAGCCCAGAGGTTGTTACAGGGTCCAATCTGTGAATTAACCGTGCCCTGACTTAGATCAGCCCAGAGGTTCTTTAAGGGTTCGATCTGTGACTTAACTGTGCCCTGACTTAGGTCAGAATAGAGGATGTTTAGGGTATCGATAAAAAGTGTTTTTTTGGAAGGTCCAGACGCGTTAGGGCTTACCTGGACTATCCAGTTAACATTAGGGAGGTCAAGGCCTCGTGCAGCTACGTCCTGCCAATAAATACATACAAAAAGATTTAGTATATAGCATATTCAGTAGAACATTTGCTAGACTAGGCTCAAACGGCTTTAAAATTGCTACCATGCAACCTTAAAAAGATAGACTTGATAAGTTGCAAGTATTCCCAAAAAATGACACGACATGGCAAGTGAAATGAAAAGTCTTTCGCTAAATACTATCAACATGGCCGCGTTGACACGACATATTAATTTATTAGCGCATCAACCTGTAATTCAGTTTTTTTAAATTGCAATGGGTGTGAAAAAACAAGATATTATTATTGTACCGACGTTTACAAGGGATAAAGTTTCTGTCTAAGGTCTGCTACTTTGCCATACTCACCGTGCATAGTAAAACACCTCCTGTACAAGAACTATACTCACTGAACACTTCTGTACGCTCCTGAAATATGTAATAGATATGTATGTACAGTATAGAGGAATGTAATTATATGAGTTGAATAATAAAGATACATCAGTGTACTTACAGATTGGGACATGTTGCCGTGAAGTTTAAACAGCTTGAATTTCCTTCCTGTCGTGTGAGACATATATTTAAGTGATTAAGAAAAAAGCATTAAACTTTTAGAGGCCAAAACAATGATACTCAGGCAATGATGTAAATGACGATGATGATACGAGATGATGATGATGATGATGATGGTGTTGCTTGTGATGATATTGGTGATGATGATGCCGATGATATACTGTGATGATGATGATGTTGGTGATGATGATAATGATGCTGATGATACACTATGATAATCATGATGATGATGATAATGTTGATGTTGTTGATGACTGATGATGGTGATGATGACAGTGATGAAATCTGATGATGATATACTATGATGATGATGATGATAATGATGTTGATGATGCTGATACACTATGATGATGATGGTGGTGTTGATGATGATGATGATGATACACTATGATGATGATGATGATGATGTTTGGAAAGAGAAGGAAGAGGAAGATGAGATATTCAGCCTATATGTGTCATTACCCTCAGCTTCACAAAGCACTGATAGCAACAAAGTATGATGAAAGTCCACTGAGTCTCGACTTGATAGAAACACAATACTCTTACAGGGGTGACTAACCTGCAATGGATTAAAAATATTCATGTTATTATACATTTTCCTCTCTTCCTCATTTCTCATTGGCTGAGAGCCTACAGCCAATCCCTGACATTTTGTGAACTCAACAGGACAAATCTATTATTAACAAAAACATTGAAGAAAATACTGTAGATTTATCTTACAAAAACTAAACTAAATTAAAAAACCTTTGTCATTTTTCTAAAAGCAGAATAAATCTTTATTTTAAGTTTTTGAAATGTATTATTATTAAAAATTAGACACACATGGTACAACCCACAATCGTTACTACATACTGTACTCACATTGTGTTTTGCAATAAGAAATGCAGCCAGTGCTATGAGCCTCATCTTACTGGGTACGATCACAAAAAACTGTTTTAACTGCTGTGGGGTGTTTTGAGTGTCGTCTTCTTGTACAGCCTAAAAAATAAATTCTATAAGATTGATTGAAACTGGTGTGTTAAAAGAACAGAGCCAGGCAGGGGCGAATCCAGGGGTGGTAAAAGGGGTGACTAGTCACCCCCCTTTTGCTCAAATTTCTCAGTATATTGTTAGTAACAGTCACCCCCCTTTACCTCAAATTTCTGTTAAGACCTTTTGTAATAGTCACCCACTTCTGAAATTCCTGGATCTGTCCATGAGAGGGTTTTTGTTTGAAGAAGAATTTAAGTTTTGAATGTGTGAATTGAAGATGTAGATTTTGGAACTTCTTAGTGCAGTTACAGGTTGCAATGGACCACGAAAATACATGACATGAAAACACAAAAGAAATCACACTTTTTCTAGATAAAAATTGTGGCATTTCTTTTGCATTTCCATGTTCAACTTGCATTCTAAGACAATTTTGAGAAGAGTTCATTCAAGTGCCCAAGCTAGTTACGAGCTGATCAAGTTTTCAAAGATTCAGTTTTCTGTTACTTACATGTATTTTATTTTTAGGCTCATTTGTTTGTCTGTCAGTAGCATCTTTTGTTCCACTTTCATCCACAAACTGAGGATCTGACAAGAACATGTGAACAAGCTTTTCCACACCTGAAAAACAACCTTTTTACTTAGTCTAAATTCAACAAAGATGCAGTCCATTCAAAAGTTTGTAGAGTGCAAACACTAGGCGTATCCATAAAACAGTACCATTATATATACCTACTTGCAAAAACGTTGTCATACGAAAATAGAACATTAGTGATTTAGTGGGATAGGAATTATATTAAAAACAAATTAAAGAAGATCACTGAAGCTGAACTTTTTCTTTTGTCTTCTAATGTATTCCTTTCTCACTAACTTTACTAATGTTCTGTTTTCAGACGACAATGTTATTGCAAGTAGGTGTAATATATAACTAGCTTGATTTGCACTAAATATCACTGATGAAATAAGAAGAATCAATAGACATTGTACTATTAATATTTAGTGCAAAAATATTAACATTGTTTTATGGATGGAGTATTTGCATTCTAGCATATTGAATATTATAAGAAGAGTGTTATTAATAGACAGACCTTTGTTCAATGTGGCAGACATTAATATTGTCTGACATCTGGCATCACTTGGTATTTTATCTTTCACTGATTGCAGGATTGTTGAAACGTCTTTTTCAAATCCCATGTCAAGCAATCTTAAAGATGATCATTATATGGGATTAGAATTTCCAAGGGGTGGGGAGGGTCTGAGGAGGGTATATATGTGTAATACCAGAAAATATCCATACCTCCCCCATGGAGTGGGATTGGAATTTCCAAGGGGTGGGGAGGGTCTGAGGAAGGCATATTGAGTAGTACCAGAAAATACATGTATCCATACCTCCCCCATGGAGGTGGATTGAAATTTCCAAGGGGTGGGGAGGGTCTGAGGAGGGTATATTGTGTAGTACCAGAAAATATCCATACCTAACCCATGGAGAGTGATTGGAATTTCCAAGGGGTGGGGAGGGTCTGATGAGGGTATATTGTGTAGTACCAGAAAATATCCATACCTCACCCATGGAGGTGGATTGAAATTTCCAAGGGGTGGGGAGGGTCTGAGGAGGGTATATTGTGTAGTTCCATAAAATATCCATACCTCCCCCATGGAGTGGGATTGGAACTTCCAAGGGTTGGGGAGGGTCTGAGGTTAGTTTCAAAAAATATTCATAGCTCCTCAATGAAGGGGATTTAAAATTTAAAAAAGCAAAGGAGGGTCTGACATTGGATCTTTGGTTATACAGTAGTAAGGTTGTAGTTGGAGAAGAGTATCCATCAATATTTTAAGCAGAGAGTCACTCTGTAAATGCTAAAGCAGAACCAGGGAATGGATGCAGGATTTTCTCTGAAGTGGAGGCACCATTTATGATCAGGACAAACCACTCTTCACAAAATGATTATCGGCTCAACTAGGAAGAGGGGGATGCACACAGCCTCCAACTTGATCCCCCTACCCTCCCCCCCCCCCCACACAATAGATACAAATATAACATGAATGGTTTACAGGTTTTTTGATCAGCAATGCAATTTCTATATTAATATTTTTCTGAAATATATATGGTGTGCATTTTTTCCACTAACCTGTCAGCTTCATCAAGTACTATCCATCTGATCTTCCTCAAATCCAAACATGTTGTTTTCTGTATTGCATGGAAAATAATATTGCATTAAAATACATGTACATGCTAACTTCAAATTCAATGTAAGAGTCTACTAAATCATCATGTTATTACCTCAATGTGATCAAGTAAGCGCCCTGGAGTAGCCACTAGGATATTAATACCTTTACGTAA
The DNA here is from genome assembly GCA_011057435.1 of Actinia equina. Taxonomy (NCBI): domain Eukaryota; kingdom Metazoa; phylum Cnidaria; class Anthozoa; order Actiniaria; family Actiniidae; genus Actinia; species Actinia equina. The sequence continues at coordinate 38,816 of WHPX01000778.1, read as the reverse complement.
TCTGAAAGATCAATTATCACCATGTTACTATATTAGTATGGAAGTTTCAATGCTCATTGGGTTACCTGTGGTAATACTAAAATAGAAAGACACCAAATTGGCTAGGAATGAAAAGGATAATAGAATAGGATGGGATGGATAGCTGGATGGGATGGGATGGATAGCTGGATGGGATGGATAGCTGGATGGGAAGGGATGGATAGCTGGATGGGGTGGATAGCTGGATGAGATGGGATGGATAGCTGGATGGGATGGATAGCTGGATGGGATGGATAGCTGGATGGGATGGATAGCTGGATGGGATGGATAGCTGGATGGGATGGATAGCTGGATGGGATGGATAGCTGGATGGGGTGGATAGCTGGACGGTATGGGATGGATAGCTGAATGGGATGGGATGGATAGCTGAATGGGATGGATAGCTGGATGGGAAGGGATGGATAGCTGGATGGGGTGGATAGCTGGATGAGATGGGATGGAATAGGATGAGATGGATGGAATCGAGATGTGATGTTTGGATGGATGGGATGGATAAATAGATGGATGCAGCCTTCATTACCTAGCCTTCTCTGATTTTCTCTTTTCTCCTCCAATGACAAATCCTGGGACGACCCACTGAAATGGCTATAAGAAAAACAGAAAATACACACTTAAGAAAAATATTTGAATGAATAGTTTTGAATATGAGTCTTACGTTTTATCTTTCTGCAAATAATGATTTACACAAGTAGACATTATCAAACCTTGACAAGCTTCTGGAGAAGACCAAGACTTTGAAGAGCAAGCTGAAAAAAAAATCATATTGATGAGTACTAATGAAAAAATATACAGGAATACACATGCGCAGGCACTGTGTGCAGTCATAAATAAACAGGGTTTAGTGTTAGGATAAGCACAGCACATGGTACACAAATGAAGCCATTTTTAAAAGGAATGGAAAAATAGATAGTGGGTGCAAGTGCTCTGCGCTCTCATGAACACACACCCTCAACCAATCAGAAGGTGAGATTTTTAACAGTAAAAATTATTTTATAACATTGTGATAAGTAATCAATTATAGCTGAAGTACATGTAGAGATTTGAAAGCCTTTACCTCCCTCGTTGGGACCAAAACCAATGCATAAGGACCATCACATCTCTGAAATATTAGAAAAATATATACAAAATTTAATATATAACTTAAAGGCTACAAAATGAAGATCTTTCCACATACAAATATTTGTTTTTAGCATATAAAGCCAAAAAAAACTTCTGACTAAATGTCGATAAAAGACAACCTTTTAGCTCCTCACAGGCATGGAGTAAACATACAATCATGTAGTTAAAGAAGACTCTGCTAGTGCAATATGCAAAAACAATATTGCCCTACTTGCCTCTATTTTAGGCCTAATCTTTTGTAGTGTGTGAACTACTGGGAGAGCATAACAGAGAGTTTTTCCTACAAACAGAAAAAAATTAAAACCAATATATTAAAATGATATGAATTATGAGGAATACAGCCTTGACAGATCATTAACCAACTGATGGAACTTGAAGATAAGCCACGTTGCTTCTATAGCACGGGAATGATTTCAGACCTGATCCAGTCTTTGACTTGACAAAAACATCTTTGCCTTCAATAAGTGCTGGTATTGCAGACCTTTGTATGCTGTGATTGGGAGAAAGGAGAGCATTATTATTACCAATTATCACATAGCTTAAACAGTATGCAAACTCTGATTGAATTTTATTGGACTGCTGTGTTATTGAATTGAGCACAGTGCTGATACCATGGGAGTAAGTACAGCATGCAAAGAAGTGTAAGAAAACAGTATTGAAAACTGCAATGCATTTTTGCTGTACGAAAAATAAACAGCTTATATTTCATTCTCTGTTCTGACAGTAATGCAGCCAGCAGGAATTAGTCACAAAAGCATGGTAAGTAAAACACAAGTCACTTTTTACTTAAATTATAAATCTCAATTTTACCTGGTCAATGTTGTCATTTGTAAGTTATTTTCTAAATTGGACACCTGAAAGAAATAGTTGAAAGTCAATTTCAAGGAAAGTCAAATAATAAGTAAAGATATGACAGCCATGTTGGAGTTATTAATATTGGAAGAAAGCTGTTATATTCAAAAAATTAATCACTTGAAAAATTTACGTCTGTGGCTCTCTGGCGTGGGTCGGGGGTTGGTGGAGTAGAACTGGGGAGAGGGGAAGAGGTACATTTTCCCTTCCCAACCCCCCACAGCAGAGGGCCATTTTGCAGTCTAACTAGATGGATGTGACATATTTTTTATTACCATATGAGGTGATAAAGAAAGCTCACTAAACTTGTCTCCAGAGAAGAGTGGTTTATCTGATGGACCTTCCTTTTCATTGTCTTTAGAATTACTGGAGCTAAAAGAAAATATTTTAATTAAATAAATTGTTTGCAATGATTTTGTAATGTAAAAGTACTCTTTCGTAGCTAGAAAAATCCATTCTTTCCAGCAGGGAAGACTAAACAATACATAAGTTCTTTCCTAACCCTTGGAAATACAATCCCTTCCATGGTGGAGATATGGATGTCTTCTACAACATACCTTCCTCAGATCCTCCCCACTGGAAAATATAGGTATTATATTGGAACTGAGTCAAATATCTAACCTTTTAACTTTAGGGATTTCTGGATTGTGTCTGAAAAGGCTTGAAATCACCTACAAACAATAAAATAGTTTTTTTTTTTCAAACTCACAGTGTTATAAGTTCATACAAGGATAATTATGTAGCTCCCTCTCTTAACTATAATAGGTACCTTAAGGTGTAGTATGGCAACAACGACGATGGCAAGCATAAAATAGCACTAAGGCCTAGGGCAAATGTCGAACTTTCCATGCACCGAACTCATTAAAAACAATGGATATCAGGTGATAATGAGGCGGCATTCTTTGATGTAATTAAGTTCGGTGCATGGAAAGTTCAACGTTTACCCTAGGCCTAACTGTGTTATTCAATAGACAATTGGAATGTAAAAAACATTTACATCATTGCCGTATTATGCTGAAAGTAAGATGAGAAGTGTCCTTCACATCATCTTTGCTGATTTTTGTTGTAAGTAAAGCATTCCCAAAAGAATACACTTCACTCTAACAAACATGAAATAATAATACTAAAAATGTCAAAGCACCTCAATTTTGCCGACATTGTCACGTTGCTTTCCTGCAGCTTAAGGTCCCTAATGCAATTTGGCAAACAGCTGCAAAAGAATATTTCTTTGGGTTACCTGTGGTTTCGAAGTGAGTTTGGTTGATTCTTTAGTTTTACTGCTATCTTGGTCATCCAATTTTAGATCGTTGCTGCTTATCATACAATCCTTTAACAAACATTTTTGAGAGACGTTTTGAATGAAAATAGAGAATAGCAGACTGTACAACACTACAACATGTTATCAATACTCACATTATTATTATTTAATGTCTTTTCTCTTCTGTCTAGGATCTGCTTTTCTTTAAACGAGGTAACCTTCTTTCTCCTCTGTTGTCTTCTTTCTTTCCACTACAAGAGCAGAGAACTATGTCTTTACTTGAAAGTATTCTTAAACTATTGTTACGATTTTACAAACCTTGGTAATACTTCGTTTGTCTGGAATCGAAGCCACAACCTCATCATTTTTGGACTCCACAATGTTCAGCATAAGTCCATCGTCAGAATCCATTGTGCAAAACCTTACAATAAGTATTATAATGGGCTAAAAAGTCATAAAAACTTGGAAGGTTATTCAGGTAACTTCGTCCGCCATTTTGTATTTTGCACGTGCGGCTCAAGTAAACAATCCAGCGGTGTTTTGTGACGTCATCTGGCGGGAAATTTAGAAAAGATGGCGGACGAAGCAGACTAGACGACGGCAACAACGACAACGGAATTACACAAAATACCTCAGAAAAATGCAGAAATTTTGGACGAAGGATAAAGATAAATCAACATTGAATGGTACGTGTTAATCAAAGAAAGTAATCACGTGAAATTTGTGCTTATTTGCGGGGATTTTAACTTGCAGTTTACGCAATGCGTTTGCTAGATTTGACCATCTTTGTCATGACTTAATAGTGCGTTCGTATTTTACCTTATTGATGTACTTTTGAAGAATATTATAAGTTAAAACTGAATGGTAATAATTTCATTCCATTGTCATTAACCTTTTGTTAAAGACTTGGAATGATCTTTTGACATAGTCAGGCATCCCAAGTAAACATTACTGATCCGATACGGGTTCACACGACATACTCTATTAACATCACTAAAAATAATCCACAAGTGCTTTTGTAGTGATAATCTTATCAGAGAAACAATTCAAAATAGTTCACATTCATTCCCTCTTCTCTTGAAGTGGATATGATGACATAGCCGCCGCCATCTTGGATGAATGACTGATCTCATATCAACCAACATGGTGGCATGCAATAAAAAGAAGAACTTTATTTGTACCCATTATTACATTATTTTCTAATTTTATACATTGTTATATATTAGACAGATTGAGGGGTACCAACTTCCAAAAATAACTAGAAAGCTAAAAATGCTTGTCTTTTGCATCAGTTTTCTTAAAAATATGTATCCAAGAGCACATAGTACTCATGGTTCTTTTTTTACTCAACTGCTCTAGTAGCCTCTTTAACTTGATCAAACACGTAATAGCAACTGACCATATGTTATAAGTTCACTGATGCCATTGCTATACTAACTGCTTGGAATGGAATGTTAATTAGATTCTATAACTAACAGTCATAGAAGGCATCTTTTTCTTTTTCTTTTCTATCTACTTTTTTTTAAAAATCCATGTTTATATCTCTACTGTTACTCGGGCATTATCATTTTCCGGCGGCTGCAAAGCAGAACAAACTTTCCTTGAATCAAGGTTATTTGCTTTTAACAGTTCAATTGTTTAAACGCGCTCTTCGCCGGAAATTTCTCGAAGAGCAGACTTTTTTGCCACATTTTTATCTATAGTTTCCTTTTATTATTATTATTATTTTTTTTCCCCCTAATTTTCTTTTCATTTTATTCCATTTCGATTTTACCCTTTTACATTTATAATATAGATTCCTGTTTAATTTGGCTGTGAAGTTTGGCGGCGTCGTGTTCATTGGGCGGCGTTTCGACGTTGCTGAAGTATATTATTTACGTTCAGCTGCGTCGCTGCGTCGTCCGCGTGAGCGTGGTGTCGCTGAGCTTCACAGTTAAATTTATATATAGTTCATTTTAATCTTGATGTATTGTTTTATTATACTATAGTCAATTTTTCTTATAAGTTCATGTTGATAGTTGTTATTACATATATTATATATTTTTAAATTTGTAAATATTAGTAGTTTTATGTTGAGGGCCACAAGTTTATTAGTGTAGTACACTATTTAGTGCCACCCTATTCCAGCTTGTATATATCAAAAAAAAAAAAAAAAAAAAACAAACTTCAAAGTACTTTAGATGTAGCATGCAGTCTAATACAGAAAACTATTAGTTTTAGACACTGATCATGTCATAATTAGCTTGGTTGATGACAGGATTGTAGTTGTGATGGATTGGACTTCGATTATACACTGTGATCAGCTGAAAATTATCTCTAATGTTGGTACAATTACATTTTTGTTGGTATTATTTATCAGTTTATTTACATAATATTTAACAATTATTCGCCGAAGGCGAAGTGAATATCGGGGAATATTTACCGAGACGCGAGGTAAATATTCTCCGATAATCACTTCGCCTTCGGCGAATAATTGTGTTAGCATAAATACACAGGTGATTCTTTAAAAAAAAGGGAAAAAAGAGAAGATAAAAGACATTTTTTTCCGGTAACAGCAACAAAGCGGCTGGCCGCCATTTAGGATTATCGCTGGAGGTGATTATCGTGTGATAGTGTGATCGAAATTCTCGACCAATCAGCGCGCGAGATGTTCAATAATCACCTGTGTATTTTTACTTAATACTATTATATATTTTTGTTGTTGCTGCTGCTACTGCTACCTTCATTGCAGTTTCTGTCGTTGATATTATTGGTAATCGGTATTTCTAATTCGTTTTCCCCCCGTTTTTGTTTGTTTGTTTTTTGTTTTTGTTTCTTTTTGTTGTTGTTGTTGTTTTTTGTTTTTTTGTTCATAAGCCAGAAATCAAGGGAATTCACGAAAAATATAGAAATCTCAATGTACAGAAGCTCTTTTTAACTTAGGCAAAAACTAAAAATTTCTTAACTCCTTAACTAATGGGAATTACCCGCATAAACCAGAGACGATTTATTCTGAACTTTGCTGAAAATTTTAAATTTCATGTAACGTTTGCCTTTTTAGAGAACTGTTATTCCTAGAGGGAAATCAATCTTGAGTGTTTAACTAAATAGTATAGGCAGCTTAATCAAATCAACCAAGTATATGATACGCAAGAGGTTCATTTTCAGTTCTCAAGAGGTCACAAATGACGCAATCCGCCAAACTAATTTTCTCTTTTCGATATCGATAATAGTAGCATTTATTACGACTCGTTAAAATCCGACAGCATGTAAAACAGCTGCTCTTTCGTTAGTTAGAAACGGCCGGCTGGAGGGTAAACAGTGTGTAGTCATTTATCAGGATTTTTTTGAAAATGAAAAATTTCATCGTATTCAGTTTTCTTTCACGATTTGCATGATATCTTTATATTTCTTAAAACTTTATGTTTTCTTCTTTCTTATTCTTTATTCTAGTGGATAATTTTTGTCGTATTTCACGTTTTTTCATTTGTAATATTTTGCATTTGCATCTTGAACTACGCGGAGCAAACGTGACTCTGATATTCCTAGATAAATGATTCTAAGACTTATTTTCATTTACGAAAATTTGCTGTATAAGCTCTCATCTTAAGCGGGTTAAGACTTCTAACGTTATCTCAAAATCTCACAATACGATAAGCTCGATTTGAAGATTTTCACACTCATAGACTCGTTTACATTGTCGACAAAACCGATAAAGTGGAATGCCAAAATCCAGAATTTTTGGAGCTTTCCTTTCTCTCAAATACACCTACTTGCAAGAAGGTTGTCATATAAGAATAGAACATTTGTAATTTAGTGAGAAAGGAATTCATTAAAAGACAAATGAAAAAAAATACGCAACCCGATTAGCTCAGTTGGTCTGTTGTGCGGGAGGTCGTGGTTCAAGCCTCGGCCGGACAAACACTCAGGGTCTTAAAATAACTGAGGAGATGGTGCTGCCTTTGTAATTATATCTGCAAATGGTTAGACCTTCAAGTCTTCTCGGACAAGGACTTAAAACCGTAGGCCCCGTCTGTATTCATTATATAACCCTGTATAAGGCGGACGTAAAAGATATAATGAAGACGCTGGTGACGACCATCTTCAGTGCTCGTGCTAAATCTCTACAGGGCCCACTGTAATTCGCATAAAAGCTGTTGTGGTGTCCCTGCCCTCATGGGGAAAAGCTAATGAATTAAAAAATTCAGCTTCAGTGATCTTCTTTTGTTTTTTAATGTAATTCCTATCCAACTAAATCACTAATGTTTTATTTTCGTATGACAACGTTCTTGCAAGCAGGTGTATTATATGTAGATATATTGAAGTTGTCCCTCAGACAGATCTGAAGAAAGTATGCTTGCGTGTGTAAGGTAGGAGGCTGAGGTGAGATGAGATGAAGTCAGTCATTAAGACTCATTCGAAATGGGAACATTTTTCATCTAATTGCCATTCATTCAAAGCTTGCTTCACGGCCTTTTAAAGCAAATTTTGCGCATCTTATTGTAGCAGGATTACAAACATTCGTGGATCTAACTTCCCAATTCATTCATGCCTGATAATCGAAAAATATTTTATTGAATAGAAAACGCAAAATGATTTATACTAAACTTCGGTATTGAATTTGGGGGGAAATGTCAATTTTGTTAGGTAACGCACCATTCGGGGCAAGATTTCTTGCACGATGATGATGAGAAATTTTGCATCGCGACCGGCATTAAAATGGCTTTCATATTCAAGCACTCCTGATTGGCTGACATCATTGAATTTCCTCGCTTTTTGATTGGTTCAGCTGAGCAAAGAGATTTTGGTTGTCACTTTAACATTCTAACTGATCTCCTTATCAAGATCTTCTAAGTTCTGTAACTTGCAATTAGCGGAGATAATTTAAAGCCAAGTCTATAAATATATTATAGTTTGTTTTACGTTATTTTGGGCTAAACTAACTCTATATTGGCTGAGTGCACAGACTGATTGCTTAAGAATCACCCTTGGGGGATTTATTGGGCGTAAACTGATTTATTGGCTTTTAATCGGATACGAATATCAGAAGTGTTTGTCTATACTTCGATTACTATTGACAAATCGCCAGAGGAAAAGGTTAGGTGCTCAAATTTTAAGTTGCTTTCTCTTTAACTTTGTCTCATTTTGTGCGTGTATATGACGTCATAGCCGCCATGTTAAATAGATTTACAGATAGCATCCCACACGTCTTAACAAAATCTTTAATCAATGGACGAGTTATAACATATCAGACATCTTGGCGTCGGCATCTTTGGTGACTGCGCATGCACTTAACTTCTCTCCAAACGTTTAACAAGATATTAAAATCTTAATAACTGTTTTATCTGCTGAGGTTTCACGCGGAAGACATTTTGTCGCATGAATTTTAAACTAGACAATCGCCTTCATCTCACAACACTAAAACTAAACAGACTCATACATTATTGTTGTCTTCAGTTTTCCTCCGACTGCCTAGTTAAATTTTATACTTTTAAAGTATATTTGCAAAAGATAAAATCCATAGACCTATCTAATGTATTCATTATCACCGCAACAGGCATTGTTTCGTGGACACTCAAGAGAATTCGAGAAAGGTCTAATGATTTTAATGTTGTATTTTAGATCTTATATTAGATCTTCCTTCCTTCCTTTTCTTTTCTACCTTAATCTCCATCCCCCGAATTTTTTAATTAACGAACGTCTCGCGTATTGGCTGATGTTAATCGTTTATTACAAGGCTCAGATTTTGATCTGGCCGGATTCTTTGTTCTATAGATCTTGTCTCTGTATTGATTCCTGAAATTGCACTAGTTTACTCAGATTGTTTTCCAGTTTTAAACACACCATGTTGTTCTCGGATATCAATAGCGTAGCACACTGATTCTAAAAATAGCTTAAAGATTCGGACAAACATTGCATTCTGTTTAACCGCTACGAGGATTATATACGAACCGATTTTATTATTTTTACTTAAAGCTACAATAATAACCCATGTAAACTAAGATCAACTGCGATCGGCTGTGAAAATTATCTGCTGAAAGTAAACTTGTAAGTTTGTTTGTCCGAATTTCGCCTTTGTCTTCGTTTTTATGACGTCACGGATGCGCTGCGCTATTTTCAAGACTTGATTGAAGATTTTTTTACTGCTATTTAGAGAAACAGATAAACGAACCAAGTAAATAATTTGTTCAAAAGTCAGTACATTTGTAAGTTCCCTACTAGCAGAGTCTCTCTTCTCTTCTCCCTTCTTTGAGGCGGGGAGGAATGATACTCTGCCGATGTAGAGCGTTTCCTTTGATACACCGCCGTCCACAATCGTAGACGAACAAAACCAGTTTTAAAACCGTTTTTTAACCGATTACATGTAGTGCGCATGAGCAAATGTAACACACCATGGCGCCAAACATTGTTTGACGAGAGCGGCTGTCAAAATCATGACAGCGTTGCTAAGTTACGCCACGCATGCGTGACAGAAATAACGTCCTACATCGGTAGAGTCTATTTTTCAGCAGGGAAATTTGTAAGAGAAATCCGAAGAACAATGTCCGGCCTCTTTGGTGACCGTTACACAATCCAACACGATTTATACCACGTGACAGCTAGCGCCGAAGTGTTGAATTGTCGGTTATACATCAGTTACGAACCACGTGACTGAGTGAGATCTCAATCAAGATAACAAGGAAACATTTGTCAAATCTTCTACGTACGAAAGAGCAAGCGAGGTAGTACTTAATTTTCCGACACAAAAAATCACAACTTACATCTAAAAAATGCTGTACAATGTTTTAGAATTCCCCTTAAGGTTTTGCCTTTTTTGTTGTAGTTTGTGACATTTTTAACAATATTTTAGGTTTCCATATGTTTCATTTATAAATTTTAATTTCCAGACGCAAAGATCACAACCTTTATATATATATATATATATTAAATCTTGGAGTTGATCTCAGCCATTTTTTTTTATTTCTGTCTCGTCGACATTGAGTGCCATAAAGTCTCCTGATACGCTATCAGAGCTGTCGAGTATATAAACACTTATTTTGACTCGAGATGCCGATCAAAAACGTTTCGCTTTTAACTCAAAGTCCTTCACAAGAAAATACAATCTTCTCGTTGGTAAAAATTTAAAAAAATGTCAAATACACTACAAGATTACTGAAGTGTAGCTAAAAGCTCTCAGCATGCGTGGATACTCCAATAAAGGTCGAATAATAAAATGTTTTTCGTTGAGGTGACATAAGCCTTCCGAGTACAGTGATGGCTTACCAAATGCATACTATTCTTATGTTAAAGACACGATCAAATAAGGGATTGTTTTTTTAAAATACTGTTTTAATGAGACAATTTGGAGCCACGAGTTTTTCTTTTCTTTAATGTAAATATCATCTTTCGTGTTATGAGGTTGCAAGAGCTTAGTTTAACCCATTGAATTTTTCTTTTACATCCTCCACATTTATATATATATATATTTTGTAATTTACAGTTTACTTTCTTTTTCTGTGTGTGGTAATAAATGAGCCTTTGAACCTTTGAATCCGTCTTCATCAAACACTAATTACTTTAGTACAGATAGACAACCTAATATGATATCTTTGATCACAATGGCTGTAATTTTTCATTTCATGTCCTTTCCTAAAATTATCCTTTTTTCGCATTCTTCGAACGAAGCTATTTAGGAGTTTCTTAATTTCAGAAAAAAAAATCCCTTTCAATTACGTACCATCTTCGCCTTTCAGTGGGGTTTGAGTCAAGCTGGTTTTTAAATTTTAATGTGCCGAACTAATAGTAATATTAATTAGAAATTGCTGTCGGCTGGTCGTATTTCTTGATGTGTGGAAAGAAAGGTGCCTTGTAGCGCGCAATTAAACTTCGCCTTCATTTCTACTTGCTTCTTGTTAGCCACTTTTATTCTCACAATGGTGGGGTTTGAAAAATGGTGCACTGAGCAGAAAAACTGTGGTGATGATCAGCTTCACCGAAGGGGGGTTCTAATTTTTACTGGGATCGTCTACACAAATTGTGGTTTCATGGATCCGCTACGGTGCTCGAATTTGATTCCGTTGCTCCTTTAAGCAAAGACCAATGTAAAGAACTTAGTGTTGAATTACAAGTCTCAAGCATCGCTGTCGATTCCAGAACTCTCTGCTCAAACTAAACTAGACAATTGTTGCATGCGTTTAGGAAGCAGTGCATTATTTTGAAACTGAATGTGATAGCGATCTCGTATAGACTTTACAATAATCATTTGTACATGCAATAATTCTTTTTATTTTTGATGTAGATGGAATAGTCATCAATGCTATATAAGATTGTTTTGATATTGGCACATTAAGCTGATTATGAACGCCTTATAAAATATGTATGTACCTCAGACAAACATATTGAGATACTCTGAAAAAGTGACACTTCGCGGGAAACCACTTGAGTGATTGGATGAAAACATGAAGCCAGGACTGACAAATTGGAAGGAGAGTTTAATGAGTGATCTAGGTAATTTATATCCCAAAAGGATATAGTCTATCGCATTTCTGGTGTAAGCCGCAAGTGGTTAACGAAAACGATAAAAACAGCAATTATTATTATTATTGACATTATTTTTGGGGTTTTCTGGGTTAGAAGTCAACAGCTGATTTAGACGTTTGGTCATCAGAAAACTGATCTGTCATAGCAACGTCAAAATGGAGCTCATCATCATCCCTTGAGCATGAGCTTTAAATCCAAGCGGACGACATTTGATTACTCTCAGTTCTCTGCTCTGTAGATGGGTGCTGAAAATGCCTTGGGGGCTATTTGATGCCTTGTAGTAAAACCAGAGTAGGCGTTCAACTGTTTGCGACGTTTTCTTTGGTTGCCAAAACCGAAATTGGATTACTAGTTACAACTGTCATTGTCACACACGCGACAACCATGAACAGCACGTTTGAGACAACATTACTTCAAAATCAAACTGGGAATCGTACCTTTACTTCGGATGTGTATTTGTATGTCAACGAGCCACATTCCGTGCGACTCTTCCGTCTCTTTCTCGTCAGTTTTCTGGCGATTCTTGGATTTTTTGGGAACTTATGGGTAAGCATTCAAGTGTTTGATCGCAGTACTCGTTCCCCTGTGGCTTATTACATTCGTAACTTAGCCCTTGCTGATATGGGAGTTCTTTCCCTCAGTTTTTCCATCGCAATTATCAAGGAACAAATGCCAAATAACTGGCCTTTGGGATCGGTCTTCTGTCATTACTTTTATCCCTTTACGGAAGTTTTTCATGGCGCGTCGATTTGGAGTATAGCAGCAATTGCCGCGGAGAGGTACCGGGGAATCCAGATGAGATCACGCAGAAAACCGAACTTTCATGGGAAGCCAACATATGTGAAGTAAGTAGAAATCTCTTGAGTCCTTAGCTTTTAACCTATAAGCATTTGTCAGCCTTCTTTCTTATATTTGCCATTTGAAAACTTCCAGAGCCTCTGCATATGGCAAACATTTAGCGTTATTAGAGGAATTAATAGTGGAATTTATTTGGAAAGGTGGAATGAATTCTTCAACGTATTTGGGGGGGGGGGGGGGGGGGGGGGGGGGCTAGTGTGTCATTACATAGAGTTCTTAAGAAGAAAGCCTTTAATTTTTCGTCAACCTCTGCCCATCCAAATGTCATGTCAACGATGTTCAAAGAAATTGGGATTTTGCAGACTTCAGTCACGATGAGTGATTGCATGTTCTTGTACAAATGAGATACAGATGGAATTATTTTATTGACAGATACCAACTGTTGTTTCAGGTAATCAAAATGCTACCCATTTTTAGACATTACCTGCCCAACAAAAGAATCGATTTTGGCAGCTCTTGTCGTTGTTCGGTGTTTATTTCCGTTCAAGTTTCAAAAGATTCATTTCTCTCGCGTCATTTACAAAAGAGATGGATTGCGGAAAATGTATTCTTTAGCATATTGCCTAAAGGGACAATTTCGTTTTTAAAGATATAGAAAAGTATGCGTCTCTTAGCTATACTGTAAACAATACAAGAATATGGTAAAGGGTAAAAACTGTTGTATTCATTCGTTTAGTTCATTTTCCAAATCAATGGTTTCTGATCTTTTCGAAAAAAGTCCATACAAAGTCTGCTAAGACGAACTAAATAATGAAAAATAAATATCATGATAGAAAGTTTGTATAAAGTAGTAGGTTGTCAGACGTTGATAACGAATTCTTACGATGGACTTCTATATTTCTTTTTCTTGACAATTCCTAATGCCCTTCGGGGCTGGGAAAATTAATGCTAATCTGAGAAATGCTATTCTCTTAATATAAACGGCTTCCAAACGGATCCGAAGAATATTACTTTAACACTTACTAAACATTATTTAGGGAATGTGTTTGCATTAGTGCATTGTTCGTTTTACTTTTTAGATCAACGTTTTAAGTAGAAATACAATACGAGTGATAATCTTTGCCAAGTTTTGTTTTTGTTGCAGAAAAATCGGCGTTCTAATCGCAACCTACGTACCGTCTTTCTTTTTGAAATCAGCTAGACTTTGATGCGAGCAAAAGCCGTTAATGGCTAGGTGATACCAATATTTTATTAACCTTTGCATTATCGAAAGTAAATCAGTTCAGTTGTTCATCAGTAACCGATTATTCAGTGAATTATCTCTAATTTGCCGTGCGTCATATATGGTTTTCTATTGAATGGAAGAAAAAAGATTTCGTTAGATATATTTAGCTGACAATATTAGTCACGTTTAGCGATTTTTAAAAGAGCAGTTAGTCCCCCCCCCCCCCCCCCCCCCCCCCCTTTCCCCTTCATCGTGTTTGTTTTGTTTCTTCAAAGTTACTGAATTTGCCACTGATTTATTTATTCGTTTATCCTTTATTTGTTTTCTTTTCCATCCATCCACTTTGATTCGACATCCCTTCACCTCACTATCCATCTGTCCGTTCATTCTGCCAATTTGTTGGTCTGTCCAGCCATAGCTACTTTCCATCCATCCATTCATCCCACTTTCCACCCATCTATATATCTTTAGTGTGCAATAACTACCAGAACCGTGGTTTTGGTTTCGTTCCGTTCAAAAGCGGTTATGGTTCTAAACGAAAATTGTTTTGTTAATCCTTTTAAGATTCCCATCACCTAATCAGTTTAATCCTCTATGTAAGAGAGTCATTAGTCGATGTAAACCTCTTTTCTCTTTCAATTCGTGTCGTTTTAATGCTTTCTGCTCACGAGTGAAGTCATGGACATAAGACAGATTAAACGATCTTATTGAAAGAAGAAATAAAAAGTATTGATCTTTATTTACTCTTGCCAATATAATAGCTTGCAGTGACTCTGTAGAAACGAAAAAAAATATGTTTATGCCACAAAAAAAATGAAGCAAAACATAAAGTGCTTAGAGGGTTTTTTTCCTGTTTTCTTCCCTCCGCAAAAATCGACTTCTAAATTCCAATTCGATCGCGCAACGAGGGCCACAGGTTTGTTAGTCACTGGCTATTAAGTGTTACCCTCGTAAAACAAGGACGATTTCGAATTCCATGATACAAGTTATAAACCTTTAAAATATCCTTTTTTTAATGCGCAAAAGATTATTTTAAAGGTTTAAAACCTTGTGTCATGAAATTGAAAGAATCTTTTGGAATCCAGGCAAAGAAAATGTCAGTGGTTTCGAATTTCTATTTGAATTGCAGAGTGAGGTTTTTTCTTGAACGGACTTTAATAGGCTGGCAAAAAGGCAAAGGATTCGGCGACAAGAGATTAACATACTCGGAATCCTTGTCGGGGTTTTGACTGCTAAGTTATCAAACAACAGATAGTGGATTGGCAAATCATTTATTAAAGTTTTCACTATCATGTATGAAGACAATAATGGGGATTAGGTTCAGAGGTTAAAACATCCGATTAAGATCAAATTAATTGAAAAAATCTGTGAAAATCGCTCAAATTGTTCAAAGTCACCGGTAACATCCTGGTGGTCTTCACCTCCTTTCGCAGCTGTCATCACTATCGGCCCCAGATTCTCCAGCGGCCTCGAGCTTCCGTGAGGATCTGGGCTCGAAACTAATGACGGCTGTTGAAGTTTCACCTAAGTCTTTCATCTTTATCGCTTTACTGATGGGACTTTGGATTTTACTAGATTGTGATTCTTGTGTCAAATTGAACTTTATTACTTTACTATGGAAGGATTTTAGGGTTTTGCTAGATTAAGATTCCTGTGTTAGATTAAACCTATGAAGGTTCTCCCATTTAGCGACACGGGTTTGCGCTCATGTAATGGCAGCCATGTTGGCTGACAGGAATAATGAAATTGTTTTAAGACCTCAATATTTCTGCCGTTACGTGATCAAGAAAATCCTTCAACTAACCAATATTTTGATGGTTTTACAGGTATGTATTGCTTGCTATTTGGTTATCATCTTTCACCTTCACGTCCCTGCCGCTCTTCTTCGTCATGGAGTACAAAGAGAACGCTTTTGGTAAATTTTGCATCTTTAAATGGGAAGCGTGGATGCAGGTGGCTTATGTCGGCACGTTATCATTACTCTGGTACCTACTTCCCCTTGCTGTAATCAGCTGTACTTATATCTATATATCTCACTTACTGCGACGAAGCAGCACCTTTCATAAACACACTTTAAAAACCTTTGATCGATATTCTTCGAGCATGCGCAAACGGATGACGACGGAGGTTCGTCGACTGAAGGAAAACAAACGCGCGAGGAAGATTCTAACGCCTCTCATGCTGGTATTCGCGATCACCATGCTACCATTGAATGCGTTAAGGCTGATTGCGTCTCTGTGGCCAGAAGTAGCAAGATGGGAGTATTTTTTAGTGGTATATAACTTGTCTGTCATAGCAGTTGTGGTAAATAGTGCTTCAAACCCTGTCATCTATTCTATAGTCACCAACGGCTTTTGTCGCTGTCCGTACCGTTGGTTGAAGTGGCTTGAATGTTGTCATGTTCAGAAGTCTGAGTCAAAACTTTTGAAAAGAAAAAAGGACTATATTCAAAATCTTCGTTTACAAGAACTTGCGCGCAAGTAAAATATAAAGACGAGTTGCTATTGTATCTGTTGTCATGACGATGCAATGAGCAGCTTATTCTTCACTCAATCCAAGTCATTTCCGGTTTCGAGTGGAATTTTTACATACTGAATGGCAAGTTTTCATCAGAAATGTATTGGATGATTTAGCGTAGAGGGCAGTGTTTGCCCTTAACTAGATGCTGGTAACGAGATTAATGAGATTCATTTTAGCAATAGAATACCCTCTGCTTTATAGGACACGACGGGTAGCGTTTGCCTGTCATTGTAGGCTGGTAATAAGATTCGTGAGATTCATTCAGCAATAGAATACTCTCTGGTTGATAGCCCATGACGGGCAGTGTTTGCCTGTCATTGTGGGCTGGTAGTAAGATTCATGAGATTCATTCAGCTGATACCAAGAAATTACCCCACTGTTAAAACCACTTAGCTTAACATTAAAGCATATTAATATGAAGAAAAGATAAATTCTTAATGCGATAGAATTAAAAACAAAACATTTAATCAGCTTATTACTTAAAAGATTAACTAAGCATTATCTAGTTAACTTTGACATTAAATCAAGAAATGGGAAATAATGAATATATGTATTTTATATAGTATTTTAGAAGCATTAGAATTATTCAGCTTGGCTCAGTGCTGTCCCATTTCTGACCACCTGATCATTCCCTTGAGTATTGTATAACCAATAGATCCTTTCAGTTTCGTTCAATGTCGTCCAATTTTAGACCACATGACTATTTCGTTCAGCATTGTATAAGCAATAGACCCATTCAGCTCTATGTTGTGAAAGTATAGATAATGTGACCTTTTCTAGCCCTCCCTTGAGTATCGCTAGACCATTTTAGACCCGGATTCGGCGTCGCGACGAAAAAGGTTTTGGTGGACGTCAATCAAGGCGTTTCCACGACATTCCATAGACACGTGTCTTTGAAAATTGACTTTCCATCTCGCAGCAGACATGTTTATTCCCACGAATATTAAAGCATTTGTTTCTGCCTAATCAAACTCATTCTGAAGTGCTTTGATATGAGGCTAACTAAACAAAAATCTACTGTTCCAAGGAACATGGCTGGTGTTTGACAAGGTCTCTTTCATGAAAGCATTTTGACTAGTGACGTCCACCAAAACCCTATTTTGTCGCGACGGCAAATTGTATGATTCTGCGTGTGTGTTTGAGAAGCGCTGTAATGAGTGGTTATCCTCACAAATGAGGCTTGCGGACATACAACGTCAATACGCATCAACCAACACAATCCTATTAAGAGATAATCTCTTAATTATCATCCGGCTTGTCAATTGATTTGAAAAAAAAGTTAGCCAATAAGAATTGAGAATTTGCGATTAGAAATTACATTTATGGCTCATGAAAGAAACTACTAATAAGCGCTTGATTACAGTAACAATAATTCATGAGTTTTATTTATTTTTATTCCAATAGCGGGCATGTTTTTATTCTTCTCTGGATCAATTTTCACATGCTTCATGATACCTTGGTTCATCTATGTCAATTTTTCAAATCAGCTGGGGATTCATGCAAATTGAGATATTAACGAAATAATAAGACCCCAACATCGAAACCACAAATCCTGACATTCGTTGCTAACTTTTTCTTAATAATTTTCTAGATTAGGAAAAAGTCCAATGATCGAGGGATTTTCTAACCACGGTGTTCGATACGTCATCAAAGTGGTTGATTTAACAGATCAAAAACAGTTTTCTGTGTTTGATACTCTGATCAAAACACGCGGGATGTGGAGAGAACACGAGAGGAACGTAGGAAACCACGACTCGTTGCGGAGTGGTTTCCAGCTTCTCGAGTGTTCTCCCAACATCCCAAGTGTTTTGATCAGAGTATCAAACACGGAATACTGTTTTTGATTTGTTTTATAAAATAACAAACTCGCGAAAAGTTCGAAGAAAACCAAAGTCTAAGTAGATTCTTCCTACGGGCCGTCTTTTTCTAACTGACCAATGAGCACGCGCGATAGATTAAAATCTGACAGTTGCAATACTCGCGCGCGCTAAAATGAGGACAGTGTGTTTTGATGATTTCATCAAACATGTATTTCGACCAATCATAGCACGCGTAATATCCCAATTATTTCATAAATCATATTAACATGCAGCAGCGCACGTATCTAAAATAGACTTTGTTCACGTATTGATTTGAGCAATAAATTTTCCCACGCGTAGCCTCGCATTCAAGCGCACGAAAATAAATTAATGTGGGCGAGACAATGGATTCCATTCCCATGAAAATAAACATGGCTGTCGCGTTAAGACCATAAATCCGATAAACTGGCTTCACTGCATCCATGCTGTACGACATACAATAGAAATGTTCTTCTTTGGGAAATAAAATCTTGGCATGAAAATTTTTTTGCTACAACAAGTGTTGAGTAGTAATGGGAGGGGGGGGGGGGTCAAGGGGGAACCTCGGCCTAGTTCCCAGGACCCTCTTACTAGAAAGAAGAGCGCATTGGGAACGAAGTTAGAAGTATGCGTCACAAATTGTAAATGTCATTATTACCGTAGTCTTTATTTCTAGTTGAGATTGTTTTCTGTTAACTACATGCAGATTAAATTATCTTGGAAAAAATATATCACAGCCGAATTGAGAAATTATTTTAACATTTTATAAATCCTTTGTAGTTATTTTCCATCTCGAAACTAGCCATTTTGTTCACTGTGTTTTTCTAAAGGAAAAAGAAAAAGAATGTTAATATTAATGTTAATAATAATAATGATGATAATAATAATAATAATAATAATAATAATAATAATAATTTTTGTTTATTTCCATCTATAAAATTAACATAAATCCAAAAGTCAGTCTTAAATTCAACTTAGTTTTTGGTTAGGACTTGCCTTAGCATGTGGGGCGTTTAAATCTGACATCGGAACCTGGTACCTTTACCCCTCCTTCATCGACGCACCAACAGTATCCTGTGCTAGGCCAGCACTGTACTGGGTTATATGATCCATCCTCTAAACACTCTGGCACAAACATCCCAACACGAAGACTGTTTGAATGCGCCTTGATTCGAGCTTCCTCGCATTCGCTTAGGTGTCCTGAAATGAGGGGGAGACAATTAGAAAATTCGTACGATCCTTGCTTCCTTGCTTCCTTGCTTCC
Source organism: Actinia equina (assembly GCA_011057435.1). Lineage (NCBI taxonomy): Eukaryota > Metazoa > Cnidaria > Anthozoa > Actiniaria > Actiniidae > Actinia > Actinia equina. Next base: position 19,404 of record WHPX01000778.1, on the reverse strand, counting down.
TTGCTTTCTTGCTTCCTTGCTTCCTTGCTTCCTTGCTTCCTTGCTTCCTTGCTTCCTTGCTTCCTTGCTTCCTTGCTTCCTTGCTTCCTTGCTTCCTTGCTTCCTTGCTTCCTTGCTTCCTTGCTTCCTTGCTTCCTTGCTTGCTTGCTTGCTTGCTTGCTTGCTTGCTTGCTTGCTTCCTTGCTTCCTTGCTTCCTTGCTTGCTTGCTTCCTTGCTTCCTTGCTTCCTTGCTTCCTTGCTTCCTTGCTTCCTTGCTTCCTTGCTTCCTTGCTTCCTTGCTTCCTTGCTTCCTTGCTTCCTTGCTTCCTTGCTTCCTTGCTTCCTTGCTTCCTTGCTTCCTTGCTTCCTTGCTTCCTTGCTTCCTTGCTTCCTTGCTTCTTTGCTTCCTTGCATGCTTGCTTCCTTGCTTCCTTGCTTGCTTGCTTGCTTGCTTGCTTCCTTGCTTGCTTGCTTGCTTCCTTGCTTGCTTCCTTCCTTCCTTCCTTCCTTCGTTCGTTCGTTCGTTCGTTCGTTCGTCCCTTCTTTCCTTCCTCTCTCTCTCTCTCTTCTTTTTTTCTTTTTTTTTTTTTTGCACTTTAAATTTTTATTCCTTTTCTTCGTCTGCCCTTCTTTTCACCTCGTTCCTTTCTCAGTTCTGTGGAATGAGCAAGGAATACATCTTCCATCCAAAAGTCTCACATCCGAGTGGTTCCCAAACAAGAGAAAATAACATGATATCGTTACTCACTTTCGCAGGTTGGCCTTCCCTGTTGTCTTGTGCCTTCAAGTTCTTTTCCTTTCTTATCCACACAGTAGCATTCTCCATTACTTGCGCAGCACTGAACCTCGTCAAAACTGCCGTCAGCTTTACACGATGGAGGGCCACACCAACCAGGGACATTAACGATTATGGCCTGCATCATCTGGCAAAGTGTTAACGCGGCTGTCAAGGTAAATGATTATCAAATATGTATTTTGCCTGAGTAGTTGGATGCAGAATATAGGGACCATCGCCTATGGTGGCCTATGCTCCACAGGGGACCAAGAGCATAAATAAGAAGTAGTTGGATGGGATATATAGGATTGGAGGAAGAGAAAGAAAGAGTGACAGACAGACTGGTGTGGCGAGGGGGAAGAGATTAGTAGTAGGAAGTGCCTTCCGCATAAAATTGTGAATTAATTAAGCAACATAAAATGGCAGAGTTTTTTATTTTTTTGCTTGCGTTCCATGAAAATTCAACATGAAAATACAATAGAAATGCCAGAAATTCCATCGACTATCAACCCCATAATAGTCTTCTTCACAGTTCCCTGCGCCATCTTGAAAGGTAGCCGTGCCTTTGCATCGAAGCGATATATATAGATATATGGTATGAAATTCCAAACCTTTTCTGCGGCTGCAATCCGGAGATCCACGGATCTTGGTTCCTAGAATCTCTTTTCCATCTTCATCCACACACCAACAGTAACCAGTCGATCCCCAGCATTGTTTTTCTTCGAACTCTCCCGTTTCTTTGCATTGTGGTACATAAGCACCTATCAGACCACTGTTAGCCGAGGCCTGGAGCTGTTGGCATTTGGTTAGACTAGCTGGAAGAAGAATTTTTTATTGTTGATTAACTTCAAATTTCATCGCTTTGGGCTTCACCGATTTCTACTAAAGTCTATGTTTTAGAAAGTTCATTCTATACCAAGAGGAGTGTAGAAATATCTAACCAAAGGAAGTTCTGGGACGGGAGCTACAGCCGTTCAAACGTTGCTAGGTGAGCGCAAAAAAAAACTAAGATGAGCCACCTTAAAATTACATAGTAAAAAGTCCTTATGAAAAAGCGAGGAAGGATAAAGTACATTTGTACAATGTTGAGATCGTGAAAAAATTGTTCAAGAGTGCGACTTTATATATCTTTACTCAAAATGTTTTTACAGCTACTCTGGTCAACTAAAATTCCATAAACTAGTTACTTTAACGGGGACAGAATTATCATCAAATAGAGAAAGGACAAAATAAATATTACTGTTAAAGGCGCCAGGGTTTACGATCTTCGTGACAAGTAATATTACCTTCAGTTGAAGTTATAGCACAAGCAATGAATAGTACCCAAATCATCACGACGAATCCTTTGGAAAACTTGGCTTGGTTTTGGCTAAGAGTAGTACAGACTGACCCTAATGATTCCCCGATTTCTCTTATTTATATCTATTGGTTTGAAGGCTGTTTGTGCCATGTTAGCACAAGTAAATAATCTCTGCAGCTGTGTTGTCGTCTTTGGTTGAAAGAGCCTTGCAAACCTTCAGAGCAAAGTCCTTATTATTTGTAACCCGTTGGTAGCTGTTTGTGCCGAAGTATTAGCGAAAGTAAATTTTTTTTACAGCTGAATCGTCATCTATTGTTTAACGAGATACAAAAGATTGTAAACCTTTCTTTATACTTTTGTTAAAAGTTAAGACATGTTGCTTTAAATCTTCTATTTATCTTGTTCATAACTTCTTTTTTACCTTTCTTTTTAAACAAACCATGCTACTACAATGGTTTCTCTTGCTCGGCAAATATTTGATTGAATTACCATACATCACCCTGACCAGTACGTGTCTCAGAAACTAACAGGTTTACAAAAACTCATCCGTCCAGAGTCGACCTCCTGAAAAACTTGTTTATTCAGGTTTTTATTTTCTTGCTTGCCCGGACTTTCAGTACTACCTACTTTTAGCAAAGAAACCAACTACATTAAACCGACCATATTCCAAAGCTCCCCCCAAAAGCCAGCTTTTCCCCAAATCCACAATAACGCCTGCTTTGCAGGCTAGGCAAAGTATATTGAAACCTGTTTATGCCACCACAAACAAATCCGTCGACCATATGATGGCTTTTAGAAGTTATTTATTGTGTTTGGTTTAGCAACAGGAAAGTTTTAAGTGAAGTTTTAAAAAGATGATGATGACAGAGTCGGCATGTTTTATTTCAGCCATGAGAGAGTTTTAGATTTAGATATGTGTGCTTTTAAGACGACACAATTGACAACAATTTCTAATTTTCAATATCCTTAATTTTTGTTTTTTTCTTCTTGATCAACAATAACAAATCTCTGTGCTTTATTCAGAAAAAAGAAGATTTGCCATTGCTTTACGATTTTTCATTTATTATTCTTTTCTTTTACTTATTCTCGTTTCTATTTATTTTTGGCCGTTTGTACGATTTGTACTGTAAACACGCTTCTAGCAGCGGCAGATTTAGTTCAAACCCTCTTCCGCCAACTTGGTAAACACTGGAAATAATCCAAACGACAGGTCAAATTTTAGAGCAATTAATATTGCGTTTTACTATTAATCTACCAGCGACAGAACTGACACAGAATGAAAAACAATGTGACAGAGCTTAAGTGTAATGATGAATAATTGTATGAATGTCAAATCTTTAAAAAAGTTCTTAAACATACGCCGAATCGAAGAGACCTATTTGAATAACTATCGTTCTGGACTGATTAGCCTCTCTTACATGTGAAGACGCTTTTGTGTTTTAATGTGAAGACGAGGCTATTCAGTCCAGAACAACAGTTATTCAAATTGTTAACCATATTTCATTTCGGTGTATAGGGCAATCCGAAAATCGACATATGCATGCTATTTGTCCTGTAAAGGGTTAATACTATTTGGATAACGTTGAAATTTTTATTTTATACAATATTATAACATGTCAAACATTTCGAGAGTTTGCAGCCCCGAAAAGTAAATATAGGAAGGGCTATTCTTATCTGATAGTCATTTCGAAGGTACCAAACTTTTTTTTTTTTTTTGGCTGAAAAACCTTTGGACTCTATGGTATCTGAACTTTGAATAACTCCATTTAATTCTGTGTAGTTTTGTCATACTTTATTTCTCTAACTTATCAGTATTATACGGCTTTAACTATGTCTTATTTCACATGTTTTATTCTTCCAAGAAGAATGCGCGCTCAGTTCAAAAACGTCCTTCTATAACCGCTTCCTTTGTGCCTTAACGGAAGGACAATATCTTATTTATTGCACGGCTTTAACTATGTCTTGTTTCACATGTTTTATTTCTACAAGAAGATTGCGCACTCTGTTCAAAAACGTCCTTCTATCACCGCTTCCTTTGTGCCTTAACGGGAAAGTCAATATCTTATTTATTGCACGGCTTTAACTATGTCTTATTTCACATGTTTTATTTCTACAAGAAGATTGCGCACTCAGTTCAAAAGACTTCCTTGTAACACCACTTCCTTTGTGCCTTAACGGGAAAGTCAATGTCTTATTTATTGCACGGCTTTAACTATGTCTTGTTTCACATGTTTTATTCTTCCAAGAAGAATGCGCACTCAGTTCAAAAGACGTCCTTGTAACACCACTTCCTTTGTGCCTTAACGGGAAAGTCAATGTCTTATTTATTGCACGGCTTAACTATGTCTTGTTTCACATGTTTTATTCTTCCAAGAAGAATGCGCACTCAGTTCAAAAGACGTCCTTGTAACACCACTTCCTTTGTGCCTTAACGGGAAAGTCAATGTCTTATTTATTGCACGGCTTTAACTATGTCTTGTTTCACATGTTTTATTCTTCCAAGAAGAATGCGCACTCAGTTCAAAAGACGTCCCTGTAACACCACTTCCTTTGTGCCTTAACGGGAAAGTCAATATCTTATTTATTGCACGGCTTTAACTATGTCTTATTTCACGTGTTTTATTCTTCCAAGAAGATTGCGCACTCAGTTCAAAAGACGTCCTTCTATCACCACTTCCTTTGTGCCTTAACGGGAAGGACAATATCTTATTTATTGCACGGCTTTAATGTCCTGTTTCACATGTTTTATTTCTACAAGAAGATTGCGCACTCAGTTCAAAAGACGTCTTTCTATCATCTCCTCCTCTGCGCCTTAACGGGAAAGTCAATATCTTATTTATTGCACGGCTTTAATGTCTTGTTTCACATGTTTTATTTCTACAAGAAGATTGCGCACTCAGTTCAAAAGACGTACTCCTATCACCTCCTCCTCTGCGCCTTAACGGGAAAGTCAATATCTTATTTATTGCATGCCTAAACTCCTGAATCCTAAATGTATAAATAATCGGATTCACGAAAGAATTCGCATAATGAAGAAATTTAGTAAAATAAAGTACATGGATGTTGTAGAATTGGACACGACAAGACAGACAGAAAGACAAGATAATATTCATGACTTCAAATGGAAGCCAAGCAAGGAGAGAAATGGCCGTTGCTATGAAGAGTGTCATAGCAAGCTTGTTTTCCCGGTCAGAGGGTTCAACACGAGGAGAATCTCTTTGTAACCTTGGAATGTTTTGTTTCCGTGAACTTGGTCGTTTGATTTTCTTACATTCTTTTATCATGCTAGTGCAGCAGTTTAAAACTCTGGTTGAATCACTGCTTAAAGAGTCTCTTTGGCATTGGTTTGAGATACTTAATTTCGGATTTTCGGTTTTAATGTCTTCATCCTCGTTTTTGTCCTGTTCAAAATTGATGGAATTCGTAGTTGACGTCATAGATTTTCGATTGAAGAGTTTCCAAATGCACTTGGGTGTCCTCTCCAGGTCATCCATTTTATTCGCAAATCCACTTTCAAAGGCGCCATTTTGAAGATTGTGAACAGATCCCGTATCGTCACTCGTAGACCCGAGATGATCCCGCATAGAACCCGGTTTATTGTGATTCAGCTCCAAAGGATACCCTACAGATCCCGTATCTTTGAGTCTAGACTTGGGATAATGCCGTATAGCACCCGGTTTATTATGATTAAGCTGCAATTGATCCCGTACAGACCCCATGTTATCACTTGTAGACCCGAGATGATCCCGTATAGCACCCGGTTTATTATGATTAAGCTGCAATTGATCCCGTACAGATCCCGTATCGTCACTCCTTGACCTAGTATAGTCCCGTATAGAACGTGTCTCATAATCAGAGAAAAGGGAAGAATCTACATTTTCAGACACCTGAAATCTAACCGATCCGCTCTCTTCTTGGTTTTGTGAAGTGCCTCTTGTAGACTTCGTTTCTGACCCTCTGTGCGTGATTAGTTTAGCCTTTTCTCGCCTTCTAAGGCGACGACCACGAAGTCTTCTTGACTTGACTTTAATCCATATGGAAACATATGACATGATCATTAAAAGTTGAGAAATCGTTAACAATGGAAGTACTATATAAAAGAACACCAGGAAACGGTTCGATACAAGAAATGATACAATTGAAATACCACTGGCTATCGTCCAAATGAGTGCTATAACAATCATATAAGTCTTGTCACTGGTTGTACGGTGTTGGAAGGGACGAGAAACGGCAAACAAGCGATCCAAAGCTAAAGCAGTTAGACCAAGTACAGATGCCATCCCCAGAAAAATATCCACCGATGTATAAATAGCAATATGTTTGAGGTAGCGCTTGAGTGTTGCTATGTACAACGGCTCAGAAAATGCACCAATGAGAAGGTCTGCTACAGCCAAGTTAATAATGAGCCAGTTGCCTCGTTTTTTAAGCGAAGAAGCGTTTGACAACACGACGATGGTTAGTAAGTTCCCTGTCACTATGGCAACGGATTCGGCGATGAAAATTTCAGGCCAAGTGTTATCCATTGCGAATCCAGTATCTAATTCTTGCTGCTCTGATATTCTTTATACCATACGTCTTCCAGGTTCGAAAACGATGAACGTTTTTAAAAGTTAGGACTAGCTGATGTTGTTTTTTTCCCCCAGAAATTTCCGGTTATTTGGGAGAGGTGATGAGTTAATGTACAAAATGTACCAAATGGAACAAAAATATGATGCGCTGTTGTTGTTGTTTTTTTTTTTTTTTTTTTTTTTTTGACGATTGACTTGGTGGTTTTTGTTCGTAGAATCGTTAATCCGATGAAACTGTAGACATAGGAAAACGAACCAAGAGGCACGGCCAGTGTCGCAGTAACAGTTCTCTAAACTGGTATCATCTGACTACATAACAAATTATCTTCGATCATATAACATCAATCATGATGTGTGGCTGGTTTTATGGTGAATGAAGACAATTTTCTCGTAAAGTTCAATGACGGAATTAAACTTGACGTCGAGGTCGGCGAACGATGATTCTCATTTCCTTAAATTCAGCGGCCACATTTCCTCAAACAGTACGAAGGAATCCTTAGCTCAGGTTTTGACTTATTCCACTGAGTCAAAACCAATTCCTCTTGTAAAAGATGAAAATATCTTTCTTTAAAACCTGAATATGCAATGTGTTCCGTGAATACCTTTTGCTCTTGAAGTGTCGACAATTTTGTTCACTCCAATTCCGGGTAAAAATCACGATTTATCTTTGTTATTCGATGACATTTCTTGCCTTAACGATCCTGAATGTCAACTTAAAGATTAAAAAAAAGAGCAATACAAATAATGATTTATCACCTCGTATGAGGATATTTCCATTTTCAATGAAAAGCCATCGAGAGAATCGTTTTAAGAAAGGGGTAGAATAAAACCACTTGATGTGGCTGGGATAAAGTGGTGCTTAAGTGCTTGGCTGTGTGCGTAAGTTCGTGACAAAATGACACATCCTTCCTGTTTGCGCCATCTTGACATTTCGCGCGCTCTTCTACAATATTCCCGACAGAAACTTTAAAACCGGTTGAACTACACGGCAGTTTCAATATCAAATGAAAGATTCGTACTTCTATAAAGGTTACTTTAATGAATGATTGGTTCTTAACGCGCGCAGTAATATTGCACCTACAAAGCAAATGAAATCATCTTATTAATCTTTTAGCTTTGTTTACCTAAGAATGAAAACAAATACCATTTCAATTACTATTTGAGTGATTATTCAAGAAATTTGAAGTCGCAAAATATCAGAGAGGCGTATGCATCTCCAGTGTTGCTCGATTTGGGGAATAATATGCATATTCACAAGATTATCGGGGAAAAATGCTGGAGTTTTTCTTAATTACTCGCTGTGGCATGATAGCAATTTTGACTAGCAGATCTAACTTTATAAGTAGTTTGTGTAAATTAAGAAATATTATCAGAAATATTAGTATAATTGCGTACCGCCTGTAGTAATTATAGTAGCAATTATTTCTTACTTCAAAACTAAGTTGTTTGGAAGACGCATCCATTGCCATTACAGATCGATAGTATAGTGAAATATGATGGCGAAGTGAATTTCGAATAAGATTTACAGAGCCGCGAGTCTTCAAGAGGCGAGATAAAAATTCACCATAACCACTTACTCTGAGGATAATATTTTTTAGTCAGTATAATTTTAGACTTTTTAACCGTCAACTAGGCGATTGAAATTTAAAAATATCAGAGGAAATGAGAAATTCAAGATTTAAAAAAACGCTTTGATCTTCCGCTTTGGCGAACTTTGGGAAACCTCAAAAGAAAATCAAGTGAAATTATTACTTGGGTAAATAAGCGGCGGGAAGCGGTTATTGTTTTTATTTCATTATAGGAGTCGATCAATTAAATGAGAACTTATATATTAAGTCTTGCAATTTTTCTAAAAACTGCACTTATTTTCAAAATAAAGTTGAAGACGAGTCTCCATGAAAATGACTTTAGCAGCATGTGGTATTTCAATTGACTAGTTGACGCATAATTCATCCCAGAAAATAATCCATTTTCGTTATCTTTTTGACACGCAACTTCATTTCGCTTGCTAACTAAACTTAGCCCTAGCGAAGGTGTCTGTCTAATAGATGTATTATTTATAGCCTGCTATTATATAGTTAGGATAGTACGTGCGCGCTGATTGGTCGAAAACTGTTAATTAAGTAGTGCGCGCGTACGAACAAGGCTATTCGACGCTAAAATTGTAGTGCTATATGTCTTGGTAAACGCCTTTGGCGCAAGACCCATTTTTATATTACGTTAGGTTTTTTTGGTAATGATATTAATCTCTTAGGAACAAAGGAACTTTGAATCGCACTTCTGACACCATGTCATATCTTGCTAATGATTTTGGCAGAAGCTTTATTTCAAAACCTTCGGCTTTCGTGTTCCTCGTTTTACTTTATGCTTTGTATTTTTTTTACGTTCATTGATAATAATGTTATCTAAGGAACGTCGAAACTTTGGATTTCACTTCTGACACCATTTTCTATCTTACTAATGTCTTAAGCACAGAAATTTTGGCTTTCATGTTGCTTGTTTTATTGTATGCCTTGATTTCTTTTATAGGCTTGTATCCTGGTCTTTGTCCTCATCTCTACGTCCAGAGACATGTGCAGTGCTAAGGTTGTTGTTTAGTTGTGTCTGATCTTTGACAGTAATACCTTGAGAGCCAATTTCATCAATGGTTAAGGCATTGTTAACGTAATTGGCTAATGTTAATATATTTGCATGGTTGGGTTCAGGTCTTTCATTAGGAACTTGTTCTGTAAGTTGATTTTGTTTACAGCACCGTACTACATTGAAAACCGCTCTCTTGAACTGAGGCATGCGCAGTGCGTAGATGATAGGATTGACGAGGGAGTTGCCATAATGTAGGAGTTTACACGTGTACGCAACACCGTAAAAAGCACTGCCAATGAGAAAACAGTTTGTACAGATCCTCAAATATATCACAATAGCTTGAAATGGAATCCAAGCGATCAAGCTGATGACAGTGACTATCAAAAGTGTGACAGTTAGCTTGTTGTCTCGTCTTTGGATTGCGCGACCTTGTGTATTTGTCATGCAATTAACTTTAATCCATATAAGGAAATATGAAATAATGATAACAACGAGAGAGAAGATAATTGGTGCCGTCAGTATAAAAGTCTCAATAATTATTCCATAAAAATGAATCTTCGACGAAATTGCAATGAATGCCGCCATTATCCATATCGCTGCTATACCGATCATGTACACACCTTTCCAAAGTGTACGGTGTTTGAATGGGAAATATACGGCATACGCTCGTTCAATGGCCACGGCCGTCAAACCAAACATGGAGGCTGTAGCAAATAGAACATCCTGGATTTGGTATATTATTACTATGTTGCCTACGTATAATATAGTTACATACATTGGTACTGAGATGACTCCCACGAGGAGATCAGCCACCGCTAGACTCACCAGTAGGAAGTGTTTGCGCTTGCGCAGTGCGGGTGTACGAGTGAATACAACCAAGACAGTAACATTTCCTGTTACTATGACAACTGCTTCCAGAATAAAGAACCATGAATACCACATGTTTTTTTCTCGTTGAACGACTTCAGATAATTTGTTTTAAAATCAGATAGTAAGGCTTGCGCACTTCCTGCCTATCAGAAGTCTGTGATGGTCCCTCAAAACAGCTGGACTGCGTAATATAGTAATCTATAAATATACAAGAACAGTGTAACGAATGACATTAGAATGAAATAGTTAACCTTTTAGAAGCAGGAGTAATAACGCTTTTAACACAATCACATTAAGGGCTGACGTAAGGGGTGCTCTAGCTTAGTGTCATATTTCACCAAATTTTCATATTTTTATATTTCACCTAAAATTGCGGCTTAGCAGGTAAAGGCGCTTCCAGCCAAAGAAGAGGGTCGCAGTTGAATTAGCTTTCATGTGAGACTCTTGTATCAACTCTCGGTAGTAGCTCGAGGTTTTAATAGGAAATTAAGTTGTCACCGCTCTTCGAGTTCTGGCTTTACCTAGTGGCTTGAGTTTTAATTGGAATACCCATTAAACGCAGCACTAATGGAGAGAGAGGAATGTAAGTGCGCAACGCTGTTCGAGTTCTCTTTATCCCTGGTAGATTGAGCTTTGAACACCCTTAAGACGGAGCACTCATGGAAAGAGGGGAATAAAGTGCGCCCTGCTTTTCGAGTTCTCTCTATCCCTGGTAGATCGAGCTTTGAATACCCTTATTACCTCGTCTCGATCGAGCCGGGCTTTTAAGAGTAAAAGGAGCATTACATAAATATAAAGAATACTAAGGAAATTACGATCTGAAAAGAGATAAAAGGTGCACCAGTGAAGGGGAACTTTACTTTAACTTGGTTTCATCGTTCTTATAGGTATTTGATGTAATAACGATGATGGCTAACTTCATACCGACAAGAGACGCTAAAAAGCGACGGAGACCCATTGTTGTAAGTATTTTGTATAAATGTGTACGGTAATCTGATGTACTTAATTTACCTTAAATCTTCGATGAAATGTCCTAGAGTTAGAAACCACAAAATATTATCGTCAAGCTCGGCATAAGTGGATATTTCAGCTAAGACTGGAGACTGCACGTATGGTAATGACTTAAAAAGAGCGCAATGTAAATGGTATACGAACACAGCTGTTATGGATGATAAAGAGCTTGTCAATAAATTGAAGACAGTTGACTTTAAAACACTGAATAAATTGATAAACACTAAAACCAATCATAATCAATAAAATCAAAAATAGACTAGGGTTAGGTTTCGTGGAATTTTGTCAATGAACTCGGCGCTTTTTAAACATCTCTTATAAAATAGAGGGGAAAATAGCTAGTTTCCTTAGCCTTGCCATAAGTTATTTTTCTCTATTGAGGTATGTGAGTTGAGTTCGTTTAATATGTTGTTATCTTCCTTGCTACGAAAGTTTTCTTCGGGTTTTCCGCCTTCCTTCTTCCGCAAAGGAATATTGACAATGTTACGTAACAGTTAAACCTCCCTCTATCCAGCTGATCTGAGAGTTTCAAAACTGATATGTAACTTTTCCTCTTGAAATTATAGATTTCCAGGCCACTAAATAAAAAAAAAAAGGTTTTCTAATAAGAGTTTGTTAACAGTAACACAATAACCAATGAATTTTATATCTTTATTGCAATGGTGGACAAGTTTTTGGAAGATCATGAAGGCGTCGCCTCAGCTCTTAATATCAAACTTATTCAAACAAGAATCTTTACATAGGATCATATGACCATTTTTCCTAATGGTTTTTTCGTGTTTGTCATTTCCTTCCTTTGAGGTGCCTGTAACTCTTATCCTCCAAAAGTGCTATCAGTAAATGATTTCTAAGAAGTGTTTAAAAAACGAGTAGGAGTGTTTTATCAGGTATAAAAGCACGAGGCGTACCTGATAAAACACGATCTACGAGTTTTTTGAACTGCTTAAAACACTCATGAACAATTTATAAGATTTTGGTTCAACTGGAGGCACCATACACGTCACGAACATGGATTTTTATACTTAGATAGAGATTTGACGTCACGGGCATGCGCAACCAGATTCAATAGAAGCTCCCACACGTTGGATATTGCGTGCCAAGGCAAAGACAGGCACGTTAGTCAAATATATTTAGGGTTGACTATGACCCTGAAGCTCTATGTCTTCATCTAAACTTGCATGCATACTTCATCCCTGATGAAGTCATCCTCATAGTATTCGAGTGGTCTTTATATAAAGATCACATGTGTCTTTATATAAAGACACATGTGTCTTTATATAAAATCACTTGAATACTAATGAAGAGGACTTTATCGGGTATAAAGGTTTATGCACGTGACGTGTATGGTGGCTCCAATTGGACCATAAGCTTATGAATTATTAATGAGTGTTTTAATTTATTTTAAAGACTGAGCTTTAAGAATACCATCGGCTATATTCATTTCTAGTTCAGTTTCACTTGACATCATTTCGACCCTGCATCGTGCGAAACCTTCGCCAGCTGAATCCCATCTTTTTAATTTATTATTACATTATCTGGATTGACATTCATTCATGGTCTACTGTCATCCATGACATAACGGCCCTGTTTGTTGATATACTAATAACAAGTCTTTTGTTAAGTTCAACCAACCAAAATGGCGGCTATGACGTCACATGCACAAGGACAAAAGACATGGCGGCCATGTTAGTTGAAATAATACTACTGACAAATCTTTTGTTAAATTAAACTCCAGCAAGATGGCGGGGGTAAAAATGAGCAAACACGCAAATATTATATTATTTGTCATCTGTAAGGACAAATTATGGCAAATTTTTATGGAATTCTATTGATGGAGAGTTAATATGTGTTAGTGAAAGATGTTTCAAAATGAATTATTTTAATACTTTTATCGATAAAATGATGTTGCTTTCCCTTTTTGTTTTTCCTCTTAATTTGATTTAATTTTTCTTATTGTTATTTTACTTATTAATATTTTTCTTATTAATATTTTCTTATTAATATTTTTCTTATTAATATTTTTCTTATTCATATTTTTCTTATTAATATTTTTCTTATTCATATTTTTCTTATTCATATTTTTCTTATTAATATTTTCCTTATTCATATTTTTCTTATTAATATTTTCCTTATGAATATTTTTCTTATGAATATTTTTCTTATTAATATTTTTCTTATTAATATTTTTCTTATGAATATTTTTCTTATGAATATTTTTCTTATGAATATTTTTCTTATGAATATTTTTCTTATGAATATTTTTCTTATGAATATTTTTCTTATGAATATTTTTCTTATGAATATTTTTCTTATGAATATTTTCTTATTAATATTTTTCTTATGAATATTTTTCTTATGAATATTTTTCTTATGAATATTTTCCTTATTAATATTTTCTTATTAATATTTTTCTTATTAATATTTTCTTATTAATATTTTTCTTATTCATATTTTTCTGATTCATATTTTTCTTCTTCATGTTTTTCTGATTCATATTTTTCTTATTCATATTTTTCTTATTCATATTTTTCTTATTCATATTCTTATTTACTATCAAATTTGACTGTCTTGTGCACGAGATGCTTTTCATGGAGAACTAAACCAACACTCAGCGTTCAATCTGACTCCATCTGTGCCAAAGTGTTCCTTTAACTACGCCTTTTTATTATGTAAATTTAGCACAGCTACTTAGTGAACAACCGTGGCAGCATAATTTAATCTTATAGCCTTGAAAATAGACTCGAATGACTTCGAAACTTCGGTTTCTTTCGCAGGCCCGTAGCTAGGGGGGTGCAGGGGGTGCGTTCGCACCCCCCCCCCCCCCCCCCCCCCACGCGAGCTAAAGGTCCGCTTTTTAAGCAAGTGAGATTTTGGCTGGTGATATTTTCACGTAAAACTAAGTAAAAAAAAATCAATTTTACTTTTTCATCTGATGATACAACAACGCTTCTCTATACAGATTCTGGTTGATTATTAGAAAAGTACGTATGCAACTGAAATAAAACCCGCAGCGAGAACCACTATACGCGTATATTTCCTTAATTTTTGTTCGCTCCCAATTTTACCGTCTAAGCGTCCACTGTCTAGACAAGAACATGTTTTCTCGGCAAAGTCAGACTTCAAAGTTTCACTGACTATTAAGCTCATTAGCAAATGTCTGTCAACTAATTATAGGTAATAATAGATACGACGCTAAACCGGCACAAGATAGGCCTAGCACTCCAGCCTCTGCCATCAAGGATGTGGATAAGGAGATGTTCCCTAATATCCACAAATTGCTCACGATCTGTTGCTGCATAATTCCAGTCACAAGTTGCGAATGTGAGCGAAGTGCCAGTGCCTTGCGACGACTCCATACATATCAGAGAGCCTGCATGGGGCAAGAGAGGTTGTCGTCCCTGGCACTGATGCACATCCATTACGATGTGCCCATCGTATTAAACGATGTTGTTGATTCGTTTGCTAGAAAGCATCACCGCAAACTCGAGCTAACACTTCTTAAAGATTAGAGCATAAACTCATAGCATGGTTCTTTGCTTCAATTAGAGCAATTTCCATACCATATTGGATGAACCTTTCTAATATTGGACTTCCTGTGGTAAAAGGCTGTTATTGGTCAGAAATATTTTTATTGCTCCAAATACGGTTGCTAATCAAACAATCAGTTGATTTAATAAATACACTTTTGCCACCCGTTTTAATCACTTATGAGTTTCTGATTAGAGCCATAATGACAAAGGGAGATTTGCACGATTTAAACTATTGTTTGTTCAGTATATAATTTATCTATACCTATGCGTCCTATGGGACTTTAAAAAAATAAAGTATATGGTTGGTCCACTTTTTGTAAATTAGCACCCCCCCAACAAAAATCTTAGCTATGGGCCTGTGTATTGAATGGCAATTATATATATTAAATATTGATTAATTGGCAATAGCAATTTGTTCTTTTATGCGAATGTCTTCTTTGATCCAAGACCCAATGGTTCAAATCAAATAGTTCAAAATGCCCTCCGAATCCTATATTTATTTACAGGAAACCACTCCTCCGTTAAACTGCAGTCTCTCTGTCTTCGTCGGCAACTTTTCTGTTGTTTTTATTCTCTACAAGAAGTTCATAGTTTTCAAGATTTTGAGTGTCTACATACAATGTCTTAGTATTTTGGCTTGTTTTCCTTGGTCTGGATGCTTCAATTGGAGTTCCTTCACATCTTTGGCACACTTTGCAACGCCTATTAAATCTAACGAGAGCTCTCTTAAACTGAGGCATGCGTAGTACGTAGATGACAGGATTGGCAAGCAAGTTGCCGTACTGAAGGAATTTTGTTGTTCCCACCAGAACATGTTGGTCAAAGAGACGCCAGTCTTTACATACTGTTCCATAGATATTGACAACTTGAAAAGGGATCCAAGCCACAAGACTGACAATCGTAACGATTAAAAGCGTGACAGTTAATTGTTTGTCATGTCGACGTATTGCGTTATCCATTTCTTGAGTCACGCAATTCATCTTTATCCATATAAGGGTATACGACATGACGATAGTAATGAGAAATGTGAGGATCAAAGCTACTTCAGTGAGGAGGATTTGTCGAAGATCTGAGAAAATGCTCCGAGTACTGACATCACCCATATCACTGCTACACCGATCATATACACACCTTTCCAAAGTGTACGGTATTTGAATGGGAAATATACGGCATACGCTCGTTCAAAGGCCAGCACAGCTAAACCAAACACCGATGCTGTACCAAACAAGATGTCTTGTACAGCAAATACAATGACCAACTTCTGTAGATATTGAAAATTCAACGCGACGTACAGGGACACAGATACTAGTCCCACGAGGAGGTCAGCGGATGCAAGATTAACAATAAGAAAATGGTCACGCTTGCGCAGTGAAAATGTACCAATGAATATCAACAAAACGACAGTATTTCCAATTACTATGACAACTGCTTCAAGCAAAAATACCCAAGCGGTCCACATACTTAAACCGAAGGTGAACTATTTATAAAATAGAAAATGTCTGTTGAATTTTAGCTTGTTCAAGGCTTGTCTAGTTTTGAAACTCCTTGAATGCGTTCTTTGCCGTTCACTGACTAAAAAAACTATCTGCTAAACGTTTACAGCAAAATTTGTGAAGATTAGTTTTAGATGTAAATGCTTATCCATTCAGTAGACAATCACATTCAAGCAAGGTAAATCCGACAGCCGTCCAGTTCTAACTTTCGAAACCTTTAGTTTTTGATACCGTTCCGAAATACTCAGCGCCTTCTTCGCTAATGCTTCCTATGGTCTGCTGTTAATTTCGCGTTAAATACAGATTAGAAATCTAAATATATCACGTGATTTCATAACAATTGACAAAGAGTTAATCTTTATTCTAAATTGACCTAACTTGACCAGATCTAAAAGCAAGATAACTTGGGTTTGCCATCGATTAGAAGTGTAGGGCGGACGACAAGATCAGGCAAATGTTCATCAAGACCCTTAAACGAGTTGGAACTTACGGTACTATGGAATTGTCTGCTTACATATAAGTGTCTTCAACTCAGATGGTTGAGTCCATAGATTGTTTTCTGAGGTGTTTGCGAGTCTCTTCAACAACCCAACAACAAGAACATCTCTGTCGGCTAGCGTCTAGTATTAATTGAACTTCAACCAAAAAAATCTTGCGAATCAGAAGAAAATGTCATAATACTTAACCTTCTTAAAGTTTGGGTGTGATGTGTTAAATATTTCAAGTCTTATCTGATTTTGAATATACTGTAGTAAAATCCACCGAGGACGTATTGCTGTGTGCCGGGGAAACCTCACGCTTGTCTTCTGTAGCTTGATGTTTCATTGCTAATGAGCATAAAAATGATCAGAGATTCTACTATATAGATGACGTCGATGTTAAATTTTATACTTTCAAGACTTTTATACTGTAGATTCATGCACAAGTTCAGCAGATATTTTCCCCCTCTCCCTGCAATAGCTTGGATGGTTTACGTCCCCGTCGTGATTATCTAAGGTATCGAGCTCTAACTCATTACCATTGTTTCCAAGGATACCAAGGCCGTTGTCATGATTACCAGCGTTCAGTTGGTTGGCAGCATCGTTGTCATGGTTATTTCTGTTGGTATTTGACCTGTGGTCATGGTTTTGCTCATAACTATTGTTACATGGAGCACAACTCCGTAAACGGTAAAGAAGCGGAGTTCTGAACTGAGGCATGCGCAGTGCGTAGATAATAGGATTGACGAGGGAGTTGCCATAATGTAGGAATTTAGACGCGTAAACAACACTGCCAGTGAGAGAACAGTTTATACAGATCTTCCAATATACCATAATAACTTGAAATGGAATCCAAGCGATCAAGCTGATGACAATGACGATCAAAAGTGTGACAGTGAGCTTGTTGTCTCGTCTTTGGATTGCGCGACCTTGTGCATTTGTCATGCAATTAACTTTAATCCATATAAGGCAATATGAAATAATGATACCAAGAAGAGAGAAGATAATTGGTGCAGTCAGTATAAAAATCTCAATAATTATTCCGTCAAAATAAATCTTCGACGAAATTGCAATGAATGCCGCCATCATCCATATCGCTGCTATACCGATCATGTACACACCTTTCCAAAGTGTACGGTGTTTGAATGGGAAATATACGGCATACGCTCGTTCAATGGCCACGGCCGTCAAACCAAACATGGAGGCTGTAGCAAATAGAATATCCTGGATTTGGTATATTTGGTATATCATTATGTTGCCTACGTAGAATGTTGTTACATACATTGGTACTGAGATGACTCCCACGAGGAGATCAGCCACCGCTAGACTCACCAGTAGGAAGTGTTTGCGCTTGCGCAGTGAAGGTGTACGAGTGAATACAACCAAGACAGTAACATTTCCTGTTACTATGGCAACTGCTTCCAGAACAAAGAACCATAAATACCACATGGTCACGTGCTTATATCTTCCTGTTTAGAAAACATATATGGCGTTACCTCAGACTAGAAATCATTCCCTCGTATTTATATATTGATTAGATTAAAACGAAGATTCTCTAGTTATATAAAAAGGGTCAAAGTTTATGCATATTGCAATATATATGGATTGATACGATGGATGGATGGATGGATAGTCATATTCATCTATATATGTTTATTATATAGTTAGGATAGTACGCGCTGATTGATCGAAAACTGTGCTTTATTAGTGAACGAAGCACAGTGCTGACGTCATTTGCACGCGCGAGGTTTCTGCTAGATCCCGCAACTGGCTTCTTTCTTTTTGCTTAAATAAATTTTAATATCGAAATAAAATTAATAACTATGTAACTATAAAACGAATAAAACAGCTTTTTTTGTGCTCCGTTCTGTAATAAAGCACGCAGGAAGTGCCGTCAGCACTCGCCTACGGCTCGTTCTCCTCATTACACTTCTTTCGTGCTTACGCCACTTCCTGCGTGCTTTATTAGTAAGCGGAGCTCGGAAAAAGCTGGTTTATTTGTTTAAAATATTTTATAACGCTGTTACTTTCATATTTCTATTGTTCGTGTGAGCATAAAGCATCTTTATCATAAATATTTTATATTATCTAAGATGTATATTTACTTTATGACACTTGGTTATTTCATATTCCAATATTCCTGAGAGCATAAGAATAATTCTTTTCTAAATTACCCCGCCTCTTTTTTCTCTTAATGCCTTGCCATCATAATGACTATCTTATAATTTCGGACTATACCGTATATGTTACAGAATCTCGTTTTTCCAACTCTTTTATAATCTTGGTTCGTGCGGTACGCGATTGAGCCATAACGCAGTGCAAAAAACTCGGTCAATATCTTATGAGGTATAAATTTCAGAAACAAGCTAGTTTTTTTCACTTACCTTTCTCTCCACTGATGTAGTATTTCAATTTTTCATTGGTTCTTGCTAGAATTTCAATTCGAATCAGCTTGCGATTTGAGAAGAATAGAACTAAACGAATCTAACGCTTTTAAAATCTAGACTCGTAAACGTTGCTCGTAGAAGAAAATAGCTGGCGTTGACTTCACACAACTGTCGACTGTTATGAAACATGAATTTTATGCTCAGTTTTCATGACACTGGTCAAAGTATTCGCGAAAAATCATGAAATAACGAAGTATAGCAGTAGTTTGTTAAGAAATATATAGCAAATAGTGAAGAGTGTGGTTTTAAGTATTTTTTATCTTATGGCTTACGAGATGATTAACTTTAAGTTAATTACGATTATAGAAGGTTTAGGTGTCCTTTCGCACGATTAAACAACATAAACGCACCTGTACTGTTTTAACCAT
>WHPX01000777.1:312500-376311 GCA_011057435.1 Actinia equina | reverse complement strand
CCGGTAATTCTCCCAACATTTCCACCGAAGAATCCAGGCATTAATTGATGAAATTTTGGAGGCAGAAACATAAGGTGGAAAACGACAATCAAATAAATAATAATTAGACTTATTATCTTTCACAAAAAAAAGAAAAAAAAGAAAAAAAAGAAAAAAGGGTTTTTAGTCTTTTGGGGAGGAGATGGTACATTCCCCCCCCCCCCCCCCCCCCCCCCCCCCCCACCTTCCCACGTGAAAATCATTGAGGCTTCTTTCTTTCTCAGTGCCAACTCGAGCAGACCAAAGTCAGCAAGAGCTAAAAGTGAGTGGAAGCATTGACCAAGTTAGTGATGTTCGTTCGGAATTTTGTACATATAAGTGTTGTAGCATATACAGTGATGTCTTGTAAGTAGGACTTATTTATGCAGGGCGTGTTAATCCCTTTTGATAAAAGATGGAAATAACTTAAAATAAAGACAAACAAACAAAGTTATTTACATGATTTATTGATAAAGATTATTTCAAAAACCTCAGCTTACTACCATTATTGTTTAAGTGCAACCCCTGAAGTTTGATGTCTTATTCGCCAACTATCTAGCGACTAGCAAAGTGCGATATATTCTCCGATATTCACTAAAGCTGAGGCAAATAATTGTTTTAGTATAATACACTGGTGAATAATTCAAAAAAAGAAGAAAGAAAAAAAAAAAAAGAAAAAAAAAAAAAGATAAAAGACACATTTAAAGACCCATTGCCACTTACCGTGATGCACCGCGGTCACAGATGAATTTCGTGGTCCATGAAATTCAAAGATTCATATATTGAATAATAACTTCATATTAAATCCTTTTCCGACATAGCACTAAGGCACAATAATAATTTACGTTCATTTACGGCTTTAGGGACTATCTAAGAGTTTATTCAAAATGTTGGAATTGTTTTTTCAGTGGTGACACGATTCAAAATGTAACAAATTGTGATGCATCACGGTAAGTGGCAATGGGTCTTTAAAAATTAGGAAAATTTTAATTGAAGTGACAAGCGCGGCTTTCAAATACAACGCAGGCGAACTCTGACTTTACGAATCAAAACAGTTTGTTTGAGCTATTTAAAGAACGTTTCTATCGTAATTTTTAGCGTGAATTTTACAGTAATCAAACTTCTAAACGTAAAGTGGAACCTCGGTCACGCAATCACCAAAGATCGTGTTTTTTGCTCATCAGTACCGGCAATCCCAAAACCTTTCTAATGGAGCTTAATTTACCAAACAACACTGAACTTTCGGGAACTTTCACACAACGGCACGAACAATAATTTCTTAGTTTTCAGGGAAAATTTCATCGCAATCTTTACGAAAATCCTTAGTCCTGCGTTGATTCGGGAAGCGTGATTTTCGCATGTATTTCAACCAAATTCAACAGGTTCTATGCAGTCAGAATTAATTTCTCCAAAGCAATCTTTAAAGTTTTGAAAAGGTCTATTCTTCCTCAACTTGCAGCATAAATATTATTTCAATCAGAGAACTCGCCCGTAGTTAAATCTTTTTTCTTTTGAGGCACTTAATTAGCATATGTAAACACAGGCCTCATATTTTTCCTCGACAAAAATTCGTCCCTTTCCCAATAAGCTTGAAATCCAGTCCAATGAACGAAAAAGGGTGATACATTAAGAAGAAAGTTCAAAAATTGTCATAGATGGTTTCTTTTTACGCGCTCTCTGTTCAAAGTTTGTCCATTTTCACTCCTCTTGAGCGTCTCTTGCTTGGGTTTCGGTCGAACCTCTTCTGTGGCCGTTTTCCTCGAAAATAGAATAATATTTTCGAAAACCAACTACCCAGGATTCATATCTAATAATGGCCTATCTAACTTCAAAAGAAGAGCGAATTTGATTTTTTGACCCTTGCCACCATTTGTTCGATTCTTGTGGACATTGCCTCTTAAACTTCGTGTCGCACTTCGGCGATAATGGTTGTAGTAAAAAACGTAAGCGTTGGCCCCCTAGATGAGCGCTTTCGTTCTTGGGGTTAAGGTAGAAAAAAGGGGGTTTAAATTTAAAAAAAGGAAAGTTAAGGATTTACTACGAAAACGAAAACGAAAGGACTCATTTACGCAGGGTGTGTTAATATAAACCCTTTTGATAAAAGATGTAAAAAAAACTTAAAATTAAAGACAACAAAGAAAAACAGTTATTTTGTTTTATTAATGAAATTATTCAGAAAACGTCAGCTCTAGAAAGGTAGACACTTACTACGAAAACGTTTTAAAACTATAATCGAAATTGCATCTTCCGCTACTTTTGGCGCGGAAACTAAACTATATCTCGTTGCAATGCAAATACTACTTCCTTTGCAGGAGAAATCAGACAATTTTTTTGTAGTTATTAATTCAGTGAATGAAATCCTTATTTTTCGTATTAAAATAAAGATTTCTCTTCGGCTTTACAAATATATATATCTATATCTAGTCTAACTGTTAAATCACTCTATTCCATCCTTGTAGTCACTTTAGGAACAAAACAAAACAGAATTCAAAAATCAACAACAACAACAACAACAACAAAAAACAACAACAAAAACAACAAAAAAACAACAAACAAACAAAAAAAAGCCAAAACAAAACAAAAACAAAACAAAAAAACCCGAAGTATGAACCTAGTGTTAGTGAAGCTAGACACAAAAAGCTTGGCTGTCGAATTGCCCTATTTTACTATGACGCCGCAGCTAATTTCTAAGGGGGACAGAATGGTAAAGAACGATAAACATTTGGACTAATTTTTACTCTGCAGCTGAATTGATAGCTCTGATTTCTGGTTTTCAAACATTAAAAAACCTGTCCTTCTCGTGCAAACTTTATTTGGTGGCTATAATTGCTTTCTAAGTTCTAAAAAGTTTTTTTTTTTTTTGAATTTTCTTTGTGTTGCTGTTTTGTCCTCTTCCCACGACTATGTTCCTCAGTTTTATTTCATGTGACGTCATAATGAAAAAGAGCAATAAGTGGATTACGATTGCCTTATTTTTTCTTTATATAGGTATGAATTCCAGTTATTCATAATTCAGGGATAAAGATAGCTCCCTATCGATCTCTTCTGGTGCAGCCGTCCTTTCCTCTAAATTAACACTGGCCATTTCCATGCGTGATTCATGAGCGTCTTCTATTCTAAATTGCGTAATTCTTCTTTTTTTATACTCCTTCATTTCGATTGTGCTTGAGTCTTCTGGCCAGTCGTCATACGATTCCTGACACTTCAGCTGTCGTTTTTGCCTTCTCAAGTGCTGAACCTAAATCGAATTAAAGATTGTTAGTTAAACTTTGGCCATTGACATGTAATGGTTAGGTAACTAAAGCCGGCAGGGTCATGTTTGACTGCCTCCCTGTTGGCTCAGTTTATTGGGCACCGGACTACTGTCAGGATGTCTTGGGTTCAAGCCTCGGCCGTACCAACACTTATTAGTAGAAGATGCTGCCTTTGCTCTAAAAAAATATCTGCAAACGGTTAGACCTTCGCCGTGGCGCGGATGATCACGTAAGATAGCGCTCTGGTATCATCCAGAGATGTTATCATTAAAAGTGTATATCAAGGAAAAAATTTATATATTTTCAAAATCATTATATGTGAACAGTGCAGTACTGTGGTTGCAGTATTATTGTATGTGGTCTTCTGTTTTCAGAGATAAAAACATTTGAAATATCAAAATGCAAATGAGATGACGTAAATCCCAGAATGTGTTACATTTTGCGGTGAAATTTACAAGTGTTCTGAAGTGAAATATACTAAAAGTGCACGAAACCATAGTCTTGAATTTACGTCATCTAATTTTTTCACTCAGAGACTTGTCTTTATGTCATTTTGTACGTTTCCTCATCCTTTATATTCCCAATAATTTAGGTTTTAGTTTTTAAAGTGCAAGTGAACAATACTTGTCAACACTTTCAGTACTGGTTCTGCATGAACTAGATAATTGAATGGTAAAATATTTCTTGATTTGAGTAATGCGTCTCTAAGTTATGAAGGTTTATACTTCCAATGTGTTAATGATGGTGACGAAAGGTATTTGAGTGAGGTATAGTTTTCATGTAAACCATGAGTAAAATAATGATGCTTTTTAAATACTTTATCTATGAACCAGTTCGATTTGTATATTGAATTAAGCCCTAATAGACGTCACACTTATTAGCATATTGGAAGTATAAACCTTCATAACTTAGAGACGCATCACTCAAATCAAGAAATATTTTACCATTCAATTATTTACTTCATGCAGAAGGGTTCATGTGCACTTTAAAGTATAAGCCAGACTTACACAAACTATAAGAAGTATGACCATCACCAGCACCAGAGAGCACACAACAGCGATAGTAACTATCAACCATTCTTTTAGTTTTCCCTTGCTCGGTTGGGTCTTCGGTTCGATTTGATTAATGAAAACGTCACCTTTTAGTACGAAACCATTCAGGTTTGCGCTAATATTAGCATGTTGTAGTACATTTGTCAGGAGTGTTTCATTTGCTGATGATTGGGCAGTCGTAATTATAAGAAAAGTACATATAATGCTCCCTTTTTCAAAAGATGTAACCCGAGTGTAAAGAAATCCAGTAATTGTTCGACTATATATTTTGTTAAGGGCAGATTCAAAGTCCTTGGACATCTTCTTGAATTCTTGACTTGAATGATCTTTTAGTGCATCCGTGAACTTTTTATTTTGTATTATTGCAGTAGCCACGAATCGTCGTCTTTTAAGTTCAACTTCTTTAGTCCAGTCCACAAATGACGCCGAAGTTATTTTGAAATTACCAACATTACTTGCCTCATTGGCCTCTAAAGTAATGATCTTCAATTTTTCAGCATTAGTTCGGGACTGAAATTGTACCATAACCGTTAACTCACAGATCACGCCTTCTTCTGCCTTTGTGAAACGTAAAATATTCAATTGCAAAAAGCCATCTACTTTTTCTTCATAGATTGATAAAAGTCTTTGCTGTATTTCTTGTGCGAGAGATTTGAAGTCTCTACTACTTTTATCAAGCAATGCTTCACTAAACGGTAAACCAGGAAACGTTAGAAGTCCTTTGAATTTTCTGCCATAAATCGTTGTAGGTGTAATCGATATCGTGGATGAATGTGAAAAACTTGCACTGACAGTTGAAATTTGTACAAAAGAACTTTTGTTGTGGTAGGGGGAAACAAAGAGTCTGTACTGCACTTATTGACACCTCCATAGCAACTTGTACTTTTCGAACTTGTTACAAAACTAGATGCAAGAGAAGATGAAACCGAAAAAGCAAGGGAGTCGTGACTCATTTTACTAGACATCATTGGGATAGATGTTTTAACCGCGTTGGAAAAAATACTTGAGCTGATAGTAGGAAGTACATTTGTTGGAACAGAAACGAACGTTCTTCCTGTTGAATGTGGAAATGCCGAAACACTTAATACCTTATTTGCCGTATTAACGGTTTTGGACAGCGACAAATATGTGACATTGTAAATTGAAGTAGGTGTTACCATTGATTGAGTGGAAATTCGTGTTATGCTTTCTCTTGTTCCATTGATTATTGTTGAAGTGGAAGAATGGGGAATATCTATTGACGAGAGCCCAGTGTTGGTTGAAACTGTTTCAGTGACAACTAATGACGTCCACTGGTGCTTGGAGACAAAGGACGAGGTTGGGGAAATGGTTTCCCTTGTTCCATTTATAAACGTGGAGGTAGGCAGGTACATTTGATTGAAGGTAGAGGTTGTGAAAATATTTTTATTTCTTGAAAATGGTGTGATAATGGTTGCCATTGTTCCATTGATTGAGCTAAAAAATGTAGCTGGCGTAATTGTTTCAACTGTTCCATTCAACAATGTAGAGGTAGTAATAAAAGTCTCATTATAAGTTGAGGTTGGCATTGCTGTTGTTTTTGTTGACGAAGGCATTATGATTGTCATATTCCGTTGATTGAGCTGAATAACTGAGTTGATATGATTGTTCCCTTTAATATTATAGACTTGGTACTGAACGTCTTAATATAGGCTGAGGTTGGCACCAATGCTGCATTAGTTGACGATGACATTATGGGTGTCATTGTGTGCATTGATTGAGCTGAATAATGGAGTTGATATGATTGTTCCGTTTAATATAGTTGAGGTGGCACTGAATTCTTATTATAGGCTGAGGTTGGCGTTATTATTGTATTGCTTGACGATGGTGTTATGGTTGTCATTGTTGCATTGAGTGAGCTGAATATAGAGTTGAGGTGATTGTTCCATTTAATATTGTAGCCGTGGTACTAAACGTGTTATTATAGGCTGAGGATGGCACCAATGTTGCATTAGTTGACAATGACAATATGGTGGTCCTTGTTCCATTGATTGAGCTGTATAACGGAGTTGGTGTGATTGTTCGATTTAATAATGTAGAGGTAGAAAAAAAGGTCTTATTATATGTTGAGGTTTGCATGGTTGTGGTATTTGTTAACGAAGGCATTATAGTTGTTATTGTTCCGTTGATTTAGCTGTATAATTGAGTTGGGGTAATTGTTCCATTTGATATTATAGACGTGCTTCTGAACGTCTTATCATAGGTTGAGGAGGGCACCAATGTTGCATTACTTGACATTGACATTATGGTGGTGGTTATTCCATTGTTTGAGCTGAATAATGGAGTTGATGTTATTGTTCCATTCAATAATGCAGTGGTAGAAATGAACGTCTTATTATAGGCTGAGGTTTGCATGATTGTCGTGTTGGTCGCGATGACATTATGGGTGTCATTGTTCCATTGATTGAGCTGAATAATGGAGTTGATATGATTGTTCCGTTTAATATGTAGAGGTGGCACTGAAAGTCATATTATAGGCTGAGGTTGGCGTTATTGTTGTATTGGTTGAGGTTGCGTTATGGTTGTCATTGTTGCATTGAGTGAGCTGAATAATGGAGTTGAGGTGATTGTTCCATTTAATATTCTAGCCGTGGTACTAAACGTCTTATTATAGGTTGAGGATGGCACTATTGTTGCATTAGTTGACAATGGCATTATGGTGGTCCTTGTTCCATTGATTGAGCTCACAAACGAAGTTGTTGTGATTGTTCCATTTAATAATGTAGAGGTAGAAAAAAAGGTCTTATTATATGTTGAGGTTGGCATGGTTGTGTTATTTGTTAACGAAGGCATTATAGTTGTCATTGTTCCGTTGATTGAGCTGTATAATTGAGTTGGGGTAATTGTTCCATTTGATATTATAAACGTGCTTCTGAACGTTTATAATAGGTTGAGGATGGCACCAATGTTGCATTACTTGACGTTGACATTATGAGGGTGGTTATTCCATTGTTTGAGCTTAATGATGGAGTGGATGTTATTGTTCCATTCAATAATGTAGTGGTAGAAATGAACGTCTTATTATAGGCTGAGGTTTGCATGATTGTCATGTTGGTAGACGATGACATTATGGGTGTCATTGTTCCATTGATTGAGCTGAATAATGGAGTTGATATTGTTCCGTTTAATATTGTAGAGGTGACACTGAAAGTCCTATTATAGGCTGAGGTTGGCGTTATTGTTGTATTGGTTGAGGTTGGCGTTATGATTGTCATTGTTGCATTGAGTGAGCTGAATAATGGAGTTGAGGTGATTGTTCCATTTAATATTGTAGGCGTGGTACTAAACGTCTTATTATAGACTGAGGATGGCACTAATGTTGCATTTGTTGACAATGGCATTATGGTGGTCCTTGTTCCATTGATTGAGCTGTATAATGGAGTTGGTGTGATTGTTTCATTTAATAATGTAGAGGTAGAAAAAAAGGTCTTATTATATGTTGAGGTTTGCATGGTTGTGGTATTTGTTAACGAAGGCATTATAGTTGTTATTGTTCCGTTGATTGAGCTGTATAATTGAGTTGGGGTAATTGTTCCATTTGATATTATAGACGTGCTTCTGATCGTCTTATCATAGGTTGAGGATGGCACCAATGTTGCATTACTTGACATTGACATTATGGTGGTGGTTATTCCATTGTTTGAGCTGAATAATGGAGTTGATGTGATTGTTCCATTCAATAATGTAGTGGTAGAAATGAACGTCTTATTATAGGCTGAGGTTTGCATAATTGTCGTGTTGGTCGACAATGACATTATGGGTGTCATTGTTCCATTGATTGAGCTGAATAATGGAGTTGATATGATTGTTCCGTTTAATATTGTAGAGGTGGCACTGAAAGTCATATTATAGGCTGAGGTTGGCGTTATTGTTGTATTGGTTGAGGTTGGCGTTATGGTTGTCATTGTTGCATTGAGTGAGCTGAATAATGGAGTTGAGGTGATTGTTCCATTTAATATTGTAGCCGTGGTACTAAACGTCTTATTATAGGCTGAGGATGGCACTAATGTTGCATTAGTTGACAATGGCATTATGGTGGTCCTTGTTCCATTGATTGAGCTCACAAACGAAGTTGGTGTGATTGTTCCATTCAATGATGTAGAGGTAGAAAAAAAGGTCTTATTATAGGTTGAGGTTGGCATGGTTGTGGTATTTGTTAACGAAGGCATTATAGTTGTCATTGTTTCGTTGATTGAGCTGTATAATTGAGTTGGGGTAATTGTTCCATTTGATATTATAAACGTGCTTGTGAACGTTTATAATAGGTTGAGGATGGCACCAATGTTGCATTACTTGACGTTGACATGATGGTGGTTATTCCATTGTTTGAGCTTAATGATGGAGTTGATGTTATTGTTCCATTCAATAATGTAGTGGTAGAAATGAACGTCTTATTATAGGCTGAGGTTTGCATGATTGTCGTGTTGGTAGACGATGACATTATGGGTGTCATTATTCCATTGATTGAGCTGAATAATGGAGTTGATATGATTGTTCCGTTTAATATTGTAGTGGTAGAAATGAACGTTTTATTATACGCTGAGGTTTGCATGATTGTCGTGTTGGTCGACGATGGCATTATGGGTGTCATTGTTCCATTGATTGAGCTGAATAATGGAGTTGATATGATTGTTCCGTTTAATATTGTAGAGGTGGCATTGAAAGTCTTGTTATAGGCTGAGGTTGGCGTTATTGTTGTACTGGTTGAGGTTGGCGCTATGGTTGTCATTGTTGCATTGGTTGTGGTATTTGTTAACGAAGGCATTATAGTTGTCATTGTTCCGTTGATTGAGCTGAATAATTTAGTTGGGGTAATTGTTCCATTTGATATTATAAACGTGCTTCTGAACGTCTTATCATAGGTTGAGGATGGCACCAATGTCGCATTACTTGACGTTGACATTATGATGGTGGTTATTCCATTGTTTGAGCTGAATAATGGAGTTGATGTTATTGTTCCATTCAATAATGTAGTGGTAGAAATGAACGTCTTATTATAGGCTGAGGTTGGCGTTATTGTTGTATTGGTTGAGGTTGGCGTTATGGTTATCTTTGTTGCATTGAGTGAGCTGAATAATGGAGTTGAGGTGATTGTTCCATTTAATATTGTAGCTGTGGTACTAAACGTCTTATTATTGTCTGATGATGGCACTAATGTTGCATTAGTTGATGAAGACATTATAGTGGTCATAGTTCCATTGATTGAGCTGTATAACGGAGTTGGTGTGATTGTTCCATTTAATAATGTAGAGGTAGAAAAAAAGGTCTTATTATAGGTTGAGGTTGGCATGGTTGTCTTATTTGTTGAAGAAGGCATTATAGTTGTCATTGTTACGTTGATTGATCTGAATAATTGAGTTGGGGTAATTGTTCCATTTGATATTATAGAAGTGCTTCTGAACGTCTTATCATAGGTTGAGGATGGCACTATTGTTGCATTAGTTGATGAAGACATTATAGTGGTCGTTGTTCCATTGATTGAGCTCACAAACGAAGTTGGTGTGATTGTTCCATTTAATAATGTAGAGGTAGAAAAAAACGTCTTATTATATGTTGAGGTTTGCATGGTTGTGGTATTTGTTAACGAAGGCATTATAGTTGTTATTGTTCCGTTGATTGAGCTGTATAATTGAGTTGGGGTAATTGTTCCATTTGACATTATAGACTTGCTTCTGAACGTCTTATCATAGGTTGAGGATGGCACCAATGTTGCATTACTTGACGTTAACATTATGGTGGTGGTTATTCCATTGCTTGAGCTGAATAATGGAGTTGATGTGATTGTTCCATTCAATAATGTAGTGGTAGAAATGAACGTCATATTATAGGCTGAGGTTTGCATGATTGTTGTGTTGATCGACGATAACATTATGGGTGTCATTGTTGCATTTATTGAGCTGAATAATGGAGTTGATATGATTGTTTCGTTTAATATTGTAGAGGTGACACTGAAAGTCCTATTATAGGCTGAGGTTGGCGTTATTGTTGTATTGGTTGAGGTTGGCGTTATGGTTGTCATTGTTGCATTGAGTGAGCTGCATAATGGAGTTGAGGTGATTGTTCCATTTAATATTGTAGCCGTGGTACTAAACGTCTTATTATAGGCTGAGGATGGCACTAATGTTGCATTAGTTGACAATGGCATTATGGTGGTCCTTGTTCCATTGATTGAGCTCACAAACGAAGTTGGTGTGATTGTTCCATTCAATGATGTAGAGGTAGAAAAAAAGGTCTTATTATAGGTTGAGGTTGGCATGGTTGTGGTATTTGTTAACGAAGGCATTATAGTTGTCATTGTTTCGTTGATTGAGCTGTATAATTGAGTTGGGGTAATTGTTCCATTTGATATTATAAACGTGCTTGTGAACGTTTTATAATAGGTTGAGGATGGCACCAATGTTGCATTACTTGACGTTGACATGATGGTGGTTATTCCATTGTTTGAGCTTAATGATGGAGTTGATGTTATTGTTCCATTCAATAATGTAGTGGTAGAAATGAACGTCTTATTATAGGCTGAGGTTTGCATGATTGTCGTGTTGGTAGACGATGACATATGGGTGTCATTATTCCATTGATTGAGCTGAATAATGGAGTTGATATGATTGTTCCGTTTAATATTGTAGTGGTAGAAATGAACGTTTTATTATACGCTGAGGTTTGCATGATTGTCGTGTTGGTCGACGATGGCATTATGGGTGTCATTGTTCCATTGATTGAGCTGAATAATGGAGTTGATATGATTGTTCCGTTTAATATTGTAGAGGTGGCATTGAAAGTCTTGTTATAGGCTGAGGTTGGCGTTATTGTTGTACTGGTTGAGGTTGGCGCTATGGTTGTCATTGTTGCATTGGT
Organism: Actinia equina; assembly: GCA_011057435.1. Classification (NCBI taxonomy): domain Eukaryota; kingdom Metazoa; phylum Cnidaria; class Anthozoa; order Actiniaria; family Actiniidae; genus Actinia; species Actinia equina. Next base: position 365,114 of record WHPX01000777.1, on the reverse strand, counting down.
TGTGGTATTTGTTAACGAAGGCATTATAGTTGTCATTGTTCCGTTGATTGAGCTGAATAATTTAGTTGGGGTAATTGTTCCATTTGATATTATAAACGTGCTTCTGAACGTCTTATCATAGGTTGAGGATGGCACCAATGTCGCATTACTTGACGTTGACATTATGATGGTGGTTATTCCATTGTTTGAGCTGAATAATGGAGTTGATGTTATTGTTCCATTCAATAATGTAGTGGTAGAAATGAACGTCTTATTATAGGCTGAGGTTGGCGTTATTGTTGTATTGGTTGAGGTTGGCGTTATGGTTATCTTTGTTGCATTGAGTGAGCTGAATAATGGAGTTGAGGTGATTGTTCCATTTAATATTGTAGCTGTGGTACTAAACGTCTTATTATTGTCTGATGATGGCACTAATGTTGCATTAGTTGATGAAGACATTATAGTGGTCATAGTTCCATTGATTGAGCTGTATAACGGAGTTGGTGTGATTGTTCCATTTAATAATGTAGAGGTAGAAAAAAAGGTCTTATTATAGGTTGAGGTTGGCATGGTTGTCTTATTTGTTGAAGAAGGCATTATAGTTGTCATTGTTACGTTGATTGATCTGAATATTTGAGTTGGGGTAATTGTTCCATTTGATATTATAGAAGTGCTTCTGAACGTCTTATCATAGGTTGAGGATGGCACTATTGTTGCATTAGTTGATGAAGACATTATAGTGGTCGTTGTTCCATTGATTGAGCTCACAAACGAAGTTGGTGTGATTGTTCCATTTAATAATGTAGAGGTAGAAAAAAAACGTCTTATTATATGTTGAGGTTTGCATGGTTGTGGTATTTGTTAACGAAGGCATTATAGTTGTTATTGTTCCGTTGATTGAGCTGTATAATTGAGTTGGGGTAATTGTTCCATTTGACATTATAGACTTGCTTCTGAACGTCTTATCATAGGTTGAGGATGGCACCAATGTTGCATTACTTGACGTTAACATTATGGTGGTGGTTATTCCATTGCTTGAGCTGAATAATGGAGTTGATGTGATTGTTCCATTCAATAATGTAGTGGTAGAAATGAACGTCATATTATAGGCTGAGGTTTGCATGATTGTTGTGTTGATCGACGATAACATTATGGGTGTCATTGTTGCATTTATTGAGCTGAATAATGGAGTTGATATGATTGTTTCGTTTAATATTGTAGAGGTGACACTGAAAGTCCTATTATAGGCTGAGGTTGGCGTTATTGTTGTATTTGTTGAAGAAGGCATTATAGTTGTCATTGTTCCGTTGATTGATCTGAATAATTGAGTTGGTGTAGTTGTTCCATTTAATATTGTAGCCGTGATACTAAACGTCTTATTATAGGCTGAGGATGGCACCAATGTTGCTTTAGTTGACAATGGCATTATGGTGGTCCTTGTTCCATTGATTGAGCTCACAAACGAAGTTGGTGTGATTGTTCCATTCAATAATGTAGAGGTAGAAAAAAAGGTCTTATTATAGGTTGAGGTTGGCATGGTTGTGGTATTTGTTAACGAAGGCATTATAGTTGTCATTGTTCCGTTGATTGAGCTGTATAATTGAGTTGGGGTAATTGTTCCATTTGATATTATAAACGTGCTTCTGAACGTCTTATTATAGGTTGAGGATGGCACTAATGTTGCATTACTTGACGTTGACATTATGATGGTGGTTATTCCATTGTTTGAGCTGAATGATGGAGTTGATGTTATTGTTCCATTCAATAATGTAGTGGTAGAAATGAACGTCTTATTATAGTCTAAGGTTTGCATGATTGACGTGTTGGTCGACGATGACATTATGGGTGTCATTGTTCCATTGATTGAACTGAATAATGGAGTTGAGGTGATTGTTCCATTTAATATTGTAGCCGTGGTACTAATCGTCTTATTATAGGTTGAGGATGGCACTATTGTTGCATTAGTTGATGAAGACATTATAGTGGTCATTGTTGCATTGATTGAGCTCACAAACGAAGTTGGAGTGATTGTTCCATTTAATAAGGTAGAGGTAGAAAAAAACGTCTTGTTATATGTTAAGGTTTGCATGGTTGTGGTATTTGTTAACGAAGGTATTATAGTTCTTATTGTTACGTTGATTGAGCTGTATAATTGAGTTGGGGTAATTGTTCCATTTGATATTATAGGTGTGCTTCTGAACGTCTTATCATAGGTTGAGGATGGCACCAATGTTGCATTGCTTGACGTTGACATTATGGTGGTGGTTATTCCATTGTTTGAGCTGAATAATGGAGTTGATGTGATTGTTCCATTCAATAATGTAGTGGTAGAAATGAACGTCTTATTATAGGCTGAGGTTTGCATGATTGTCGTGTTGGTCGACGATGACATTATGGGTGTCATTGTTCCATTGATTGAGCTGAATAATGGAGTTGATATTGTTCCGTTTAATATTGTAGAGGTGGCACTGAAAGTCCTATTATAGGCTGAGGTTTGCATGATTGTCGTGTTGGTCGACGATGACATTATGGTTGTCATTGTTCCATTGATTGAGCTGAATAATGGAGTTGTTATGATTGTTCCGTTTAATATTGTAGAGGTGGCACTGAAACTCCTACTATAGGCTGAGATTGGCGTTATTGTTGTATTGGTTGAGGTTGGCGTTATGGTTGTCATTGTTGCATTGAGTGAGCTGAATAATGGAGTTAAGGTGATTGTTCCATTTAATATTGTAGCCGTGGTACTAAACGTCTTATTATAGGCTGAGGATGGCACCAATGTTGCATTAGTTGACAATGGCATTATAGTGGTCATTGTTCCATTGATTGAGCTCACAAACGAAGTTGGAGTGATTGTTCCATTTAATAAGGTAGAGGTAGAAAAAAACGTCTTGTTATATGTTAAGGTTTGCATGGTTGTGGTATTTGTTAACGAAGGTATTATAGTTCTTATTGTTTCGTTGATTGAGCTGTATAATTGAGTTGGGGTAATTGTTCCATTTGGTATTATAGATGTGATTCTGAACGTCTTATCATAGGTTGAGGATGGCACCAATGTTGCATTGCTTGACGTTGACATTATGGTGGTGGTTATTCCATTGTTTGAGCTGAATAATGGAGTTGATGTGATTGTTCCATTCAATAATGTAGTGGTAGAAATGAACGTCTTATTATAGGCTGAGGTTTGCATGATTGTCGTGTTGATCGACGATGACATTATGGGTGTCATTGTTCCATTGATTGAACTGAATAATGGAGTTGATATGATTGTTCCGTTTAATATTGTAGAGGTGGCACTGAAAGTCCTATTATAGGCTGAGGTTGGTGTTATAGTTGTATTGGTTGAGGTTGGCTTTAAGGTTGTTATTGTTGCATTGAGTGAGCTGAATAATGAAGTTGAGGTGATTGTTCCATTTAATATTGTAGCCGTGGTACCAAACGTCTTATTATAGGCTGAGGATGGCACCAATGTTGCATTAGTTGACAATGGCATTATGGTGGTCCTTGTTCCATTGATTGAGCTCACAAACGAAGTTGGTGTGATTGTTCCATTCAATAATGTAGAGGTAGAAAAAAAGGTCTTATTATATGTTGAGGTTGGCATGGTTGTGTAATTTTTTAACGAAGGCATTATAGTTGTCTTTGTTCCGTTGATTGAGCTGTATAATTGAGTTGGGGTAATTGTTCCATTTGATATTATAAACGTGCTTCTGAACGTCTTATCATAGGTTGAGGATGGCACTAATGTTGCTTTACTTGACGTTGACATTATGATGGTGGTTATTCCATTGTTTGAGCTGAATGATGGAGTTGATGTTATTGTTCCATTCAATAATGTAGTGGTAGAAATGAACGTCTTATTATAGGCTGAGGTTTGCATGATTGTCGTGTTGGTCGACGATGACATTATGGGTGTCATTGTTCCATTGATTGAACTGAATAATGGAGTTGATATGATTGTTCCGTTTAATATTGTAGAGGTGACACTGAAAGTCCTATTATAGGCTGAGGTTGGCGTTATTGTTGTATTGGTTGAGGTTGGCGTTATGGTTATCTTTGTTGCATTGAGTGAGCTGAATAATAAAGTTGAGGTGGTTGTTCCATTTAATATTCTAGCCGTGGTGCTAAACGTCTTATTATAGGCTGAGGATGGCACCAATGTTTCATTACTTGACGTTGACATTATGGTGGTGGTTATTCCATTGCTTGAGCTTAATAATGGACTCGAGGTGATTGTTCCAATCAATATTGTAGCCGTTGTACTAAACGTCTTATTATAGGCTGAGGATGGCACCAATGTTGCATTAGTTGACAATGACAATATGGTGGTCCTTGTTCCATTGATTGAGCTGTATAACGGAGTTGGTGTGATTGTTCCATTTAATAATGTAGAGGTAGAAATAAAGGCCTTATTATAGGTTGAGGTTGGCATGGTTGTCTTATTTGTTGAAGAAGGTATTATAGTTGTCATTGTTACGTTTATTGATCTGAATAATTGAGTTGGGGTAATTGTTCCATTTGATATTATAGAGGTGCTTCTGAACGTCTTATCATAGGTTGAGGATGGCACCAATGTTGCATTACTTGACGTTGACATTATGGTGGTGGTTATTCCATTGCTTGAGCTGAATAATGGAGTTGATGTGATTGTTCCATTCAATAATGTAGTGGTAGAAATGAACGTCTCATAGGCTGAGGTTTGCATGATTGTCGTGTTGGTCGACGATGACATTATGGTTGTCATTGTTCCATTGATTGAGCTGAATAATGGAGTTGATATGATTGTTCCGTTTAATATTGTAGAGGTGGCACTGAAACTCCTACTATAGGCTGAGATTGGCGTTATTGTTGTATTGGTTGAGGTTGGCGTTATGGTTGTCATTGTTGCATTGAGTGAACTGAATAATGGAGTTAAGGTGATTGTTCCATTTAATATTGTAGCCGTGGTACTAAACGTCTTATTATAGGCTGAGGATGGCACCAATGTTGCATTAGTTGACAATGGCATTATGGTGGTCCTTGTTCCATTGATTGAGCTCACAAACGAAGTTGGTGTGATTGTTCGATTTAATAATGTAGAGGTAGAAAAAAAGGTCTTATTATATGTTGAGGTTTGCATGGTTGTGGTATTTGTTAACGAAGGCATAATAGTTGTTATTGTTTCGTTGATTGAGCTGTATAATTGAGTTGTTGTAATTTTTCCATTTGATATTATAGAAGTGCTTCTGAAAGTCTTATCATAGGTTGAGGATGGCACCAATGTTGCACTACTTGACGTTGACATTATGGTGGTGGTTATTCCATTGTTTGAACTGAATAATGGAGTCGATGTTATTGTTCCATTCAATAATGTAGTGGTAGAAATGAACGTCTTATTATAGGCTGAGTTTTGCATGATTGTCGTGTTGGTCGACGATGATATTATGGGTGTCATTGTTCCATTGATTGAGCTGAATAATGGAGTTGATATGATTGTTCCGTTTAATATTGTAGAGGTGGCACTGAAAGTCCTATTATAAGCTAAGGTTGGCGTTATAGTTGTATTGGTTGAGGTTGGCGTTATGGTTGTTATAGTTGGATTGAGTGAGCTGAATAATGGAGTTGACGTGATTGTTCCATTTAATATTGTAGGAGTGGTACTAAACGTCTTATTATAGGCTGAGGATGGCACCAATGTTGCATTACTTGACGTTGACATTATGGTGGTGGTTATTCCATTGCTTGAGCTGAATAATGGATTCGAGGTGATTGTTCCATTTAATATTGTAGCCGTTGTACTAAACGTCTTATTATAGGCTGAGGATGGCACCAATGTTGCATTAGTTGACAATGACAATATGGTGGTCCTTGTTCCATTGATTGAGCTGTATAACGTAGTTGGTGTGATTGTTCCATTTAATAATGTAGAGGTAGAAATAAAAGTCTTAATATAGGTTGAGGTTGGCATGGTTGTCTTATTTGTTGAAGAAGGCATTAAAGTTGTCATTGTTACGTTGATTGATCTGAATAATTGAGTTGGGGTAATTGTTCCATTTGATATTATAGACGTGCTTCTGAACGTCTTATCATAGGTTGAGGATGGCACCAATGTTGCATTACTTGACGTTGACATTATGGTGGTGGTTATTCCATTGCTTGAGCTGAATAATGGAGTTGAGGTGATTGTTCCATTTAATATTGTAGCCGTGGTACTAAACGTCTTATTATAGGCTGAGGAAGGCACCAATGTTGCATTAGTTGACAATGGCATTATGGTGGTGGTTATTCCATTGCTTGAGCTGAATAATGGAGTTGAGGTGATTGTTCCATTTAATATTGTAGCCGTGGTACTAAACGTCTTATTATAGGCTGAGGATGGCACCAATGTTGCATTAGTTGGCAATGGTATTATGGTGGTCCTTGTTCCATTGATTGAGGTCACAAAGGAAGTTGGAGTGATTGTTCTATTTAATAATGTAGAGGTAGAAAAAAAGGTCTTATTATATGTTGAGGTTTGCATGGTTGTGGTATTTGTTAACGAAGGCCTTATGGTTGGCATTGTTGCATTGATTGAACTGAATAATGGAGTAGGTGTGATTGTTCCATTTGATAATGTAGAGGTAGAAGTGGACGTCTTATTATATGTTGAGGTTGGCATGGTTGGAATATTTGTTGATGAAGGCATTATGGTTGTTATTGTTCGATAGATTGATTTACCGAATAATAGAGTTGAGGTGATTGTTCCATTTAATATTGTAGCCGTGGTACTAAACGTCTTATTATAGGCTGAGGATGGCACCAATGTTGCATTAGTTGGCAATGGTATTATGGTGGTCCTTGTTCCATTGATTGAGCTGAATAACGGAGTAGGTGTGATTGTTCCATTTAATAATGTAGAGGTAGAAATGAACGTATTATCAGATGTTGAGGTTGGCATGGTTGTCGTATTCTTTGACGAAGGCATTATGGTGGTCATTGTTCCATTGATTGAGCTGAATAATGGAGTTGATATGATTGTTCCATTCAATAATGTAGTTGTAGAAGGAAACGTCTTATTATAGGCTGAGGTTTGCATGATTGTTGTGTTTGACGACGATGACGTTATGGTTGTCATTGTTCCATTGATTGATGTGAATAATGGAGTAGGTGTGACTGTTACATTTGATAATGTAGAGGTAGAAGTGGACGTCTTATCATAAGTTGAGGTTGGCATGGTTGTCCTCTTTGTTGGCGAAGGCATTATAGTTGTCACTTTTCCATTGATTGAGCTGAATAATGGAATTGGTTTGACAGTTCCATTTGATAATGTAGAGGTAGAAATGAACGTATTATCAGATGTTGAGGTTGGCATGGTTGTCCTCTTTGTTGACGAAGGCATTATAGTTGTCACTTTTCCATTGATTGAGCTGAACAATGGAGTTGGTTTGACAGTTCCATTTGATAATGTAGAGGTAGAAATGAACGTCTTATCATATGTTGAGGTTGGCATGGTTGTTGTATTAGTTGACGATGACATTATGGTGGTCATTATTGCATTGATTGAGCTGAATAACGGAGTAGGTGTGATTGTTCCATTTAATAATGTAGACGTAGAAATAAACGTTTTATTATATGTTGAGGTTGACATGGTTGTTGTGTTAGTTGAGAACGGGTGAATGGGTACGTTGGTGCTATTTTTTGTAGCTGAAGTAAGACCTTTGTGCTGTAGCGTGAGACTTTGCAGTATCTTTGTTGGTGTTGATATAATGAGTAATGTTCCGGGGGTTACCGTTTGTGTTGTAATATTTCTTCTTTCATTTGCTGATATTCTGTTTACATTCGAGTCTTCAATGACTGAGGATGTTATTGTAGTTGAATTATTCGGGGTTAGGACTTTGTTGTCGTTGGCGTTGGCTTCTAGATTCTTCTCACTTCCTAAGTAATTTAGAAAAAATGTTTTTTTTTAAACGTTGTTTTGAACGTTTTCTACAACTTTTTGTTCTTTTGTATTACATTTGATTTTATACATATCACTTATGTTTTATACTTATATTATTCGCCGCAGGAATAATCGTTGAATATATGCTGAGTCCTAAGTTTAATTTTGCAAATAAATGTAATGCAAATAAAAGTTAACTGGGGTTTTCTTATGAATAAAATATGTAGCTGGAACTTGATACGCTTCTTATAGCCAAACACAAGTTTGTTTTGGAACGCTCTAGAACTGTTATTGAGACTTATTTAAGCATTTGATAAAATTCTTGACGTCATAATGATGCAAACATCGTTTTGCCTTTATAAACTTTGATAAACTTTTCTCGGAGATCAATCATAATTTCGAATGCAATGTAGTTATAAATAATAATGCCAATCCTCTATTAAGCGGTCAACCTATATGTTTTAATAGGTGATTCCAAAATAATTGCGAGTGTATTTAGCGATTTTTTAAAACTCGCTCGTGTCGCCACAAAATGGCTCGGATTTACCACATGTAGTAGCTCAAACATTTAGGCTGTTAACGGTGTATTCGAAATTAGATTTTTTATTCGCGTTTGCCGTTACCGGCCGATTTTGTAACAGTAGTTTTTTCACAATATTGTCTTCCAGCTGTTTTAAAAATCTATGGATTTTCATGACACTTCAGATTCTTAGTGAATTCTTAGTAAATAACTAAATCTTAATAAATTCTGTCTACCGAGTGCCAATCAATTCACCTTACCTATAATTTTGCTTATTTTGCTTATTTTCGGGTTAAGCCGACCAAATGCACGCTTTATATTTTTAATACAAATATGACGTCGTAATTACGTAGGAGTGATGATGTCATCATACATGTCAGAAAACGATTCATTTCACAAATTGGTTTTACTTTATGTTTGGTTTTACTTAAGATTTTTATTGTTTCCATAGCAACCGTGGCTAGTAAATAAGTAAGTCCCTGATTAAGCGGCACTTGGCTGCTTCCCGAGGGTGAGCTTAATAAAGGTTTGACTGTAGCTTGCTTCGTAAAAAGTCATGGTTTTGGAAGAAAATGTCAGGAATCAAGTGGTTGTTTTTTTTTCTCCAAACATTTGTTCACAAGAAACGTTCAAAGTTTTCATCATTAATAGCTTATGGAAGCCTGGGTTGATTTTTTGTTGATTTTTTTTCCCATGCACCATTTTGGTCTCAGATTCCGGTGCGTTCTTTTTTTTTTTTTTTAGCCAGACAATGATTTTGCAATTGAGTTTATAATAGTTACGATTACTTATGTTGAATTGCGGGAGAGGTGTTTCCCTAAGGATTATCTTGTAATATACCTTATTCTTGATGATGCAATGTTTTCCCATTTAAGACCACGCAACATTCCCTAGATTATCATTTCTTTGTTTAATGCTTGTGCATGAAAAGACGCATGAATTTAGATACAATCAAAAGAAAGAATCTTGTTCTTAAGAGAATGACACTCGAACTGTAATGGGGAAAAAATTGCAACACACCGGAATAAGTCTATTCAATGTTGCCATCATCGGTGCAATAAGTACAAATCGAGGTACTTACGGTAGAATGGGCAATCTGCACCAACATTTGAAACAAATTCTTTACTTGTTACTCTACAAGTCTAAACTCGCTAAACTTGTTTAACAACATTGGGAAATAACATTGTAAGATAAGTTTAAAGAAACATTCCCTCAGGCATCTTTAAAGATTTGAAGAGGTCCACATCATATTGTCATACGTCTTCTCACAAAAACTTTTGCATATTATACCCTTTATTGCATCAATTCTCGGAGCTTCAATTTGGAGGACAAAACAATAGAATTTAATTATCATAAGAGTAAATTTCCATTATTTTGGCCTCCAAATTACGCTCTTCGGAGAAATGATGCAAGGGATCTAATAGACCATGGCTTAAACCATTTTACCCTAACAGTACTGAAAAGAAACCCTCCACATCCTTTAGGAGAAACCTTCCCTTGAAATCAAGCTAGTAAACTTAAACTATGTGCATAATTTCCTTGGCTCACGCCATTATTAATCAAACTTGTTTACTATCTATAAGTATCCAAATTTTAAATCTATTCCTCTTCATACGATTTGTAATCCATTCTATGCATCTGAAGATGGCAAATTTACAGCCGAAACATCACGATAATCTAATAAGTGTGGCGTTAAAAAGTGTACCACAGCACCACCAAACAGATCAAATTGATAAGTACGTTACCTACGAACCGACAATTACAAGAAATATCATATAGATAATAGGATCATTAATTTGTGTTGCTATGCTCAATCTCTATTATCCGTCGGCAAAAAAATCAAGAAGCTATGAACATCTAGCTTTTATCAAGAGAAACGAATCGTAGGATTACAGTTCGTGCGTGTTTTAATCACATTTCAAAGAATATCAAACAACTCGCATACCACTGTTAATCCTACAGTGAATATTAGCCAATTTGTACTTTTTCATCATATAATGGTCTAAGAAATGATGACTAAAGAAATCTTTCTACAGCCAAAAGTCAGTTATATCAAAACGCTCTTAAATAATTTAATGGATAGTTGAAGCCACCGAATATATTTATTTATTATAAAAAAACGAATCTGAAAGCTAAATAATTATTTGTTTTTATTCCAGCGAGTATTTTTATTAAAAAGTTTTTTAAAAATTCCATTTACTGATTCAGTTTTGGTAGTCTATTGGTTAAATCCGTTGTTGTATAGAAGAAAGGAAATACGGGTTGCTTTTTAAGAATACTTATTTACATCTCATAAATGGATTGGATTTCGAAGTGTCTACGTTGATAGGTATAGCATTTACAATCACAAGGCGTTTAGGAATAGCAAAACCGTAAACCGAATTAGTCACGTTAAAACAAAGTATTTAAGAACAAATTTTGTTAACTGAAAGTGTATTAAATATGAGTAAAAAGTACAACAAACATGTAAAGTATAATAAAAATGGCTGTTGCCACGATTGTAAAGTTAGTAAATAATTTGGACAGTTTTTTGTATTTGTTTTTGTTTAAAAAGGTGTTTGGTTTTTTTATTTGTGAAATTATTATTTTTTACGAGGGAAAAAATGTTTTTGAAGGTTAGAAATGGTCTGGCTATTACCGGACTAATCGCTACGACCCAGAACTTTTTTTCTAGAAACGGTAATGCATACATATATCTTTAGGAACTTCTTTTGTTTGAAAACTAGATTTTGTTGATTGTAAGTCAAAATATAGCGAGGAACTTACTCACCTGTTGTCTGGGCGACACTGCATTGCAGCAAAAGAACAATTCCATACAACGCCAACATCATTGCAAATCTTGTAGAGGCTGTTAAACCTCGTACTGACTAGAGAAAAATATTCTCCCGCGGACTAACACCGCCTTGTCTTAAATAAATATCTTATCTCAAGATAATTTGTTAGTTTTATTCAGCACAGGATCCAAAAATATTTGGCAGTCGATCGTCGTTTTGATAGCAATGTCGTTTGCCAAAATAAATGCAAGTTACGTTCTCAAAAAGAAAAGGAAAAAAACCCCAAACATATACGAAACAATTGATTAATGCAACGAAAAAATACATGAAAACGCATATAGACTTTTTTCATCGGTAATTAACTTTTCGCGGGGGATGACTGACGCGTTGTTGTTAATCAATATTTGTTTACTTTCAAGTCATTAAGCATTCAATGAGAGCGTATGCTAAAATATTCTATGTTTGTATTTCGAATGTTAGTCTTGTGTTTTCTCTTTTACTCAGTACTCATAGAATGCTTCATTTTGTGCAGTGATACTGATAGTTTTATTCTGAATGATAGGGTATATGGAAGTAAATGATTAATTGATTTTAACAGTTAGGGTTAGTATATCTCTTGTCGGCGACGTTTGTGAATAAATGCCTGTCTTAAACGTTGACACAAGTTAACAAACAAGTTTACCTAAGGATTTCTAGAATCATGCCATCTACGGATTCCTCTAAAATCTGGACGCGGACGCGGACTCGGACTCGGACTAGGACCCGAACTCGAACTCGGTACTGTACTCGGGACTATCGAAAAAAATCGATAACAACTGGTTTCTGTTTTTTTTTAGTACAGTTATCATATACAGCCAAAGAAGTGACTTAGTTGAGAGGAGAAACCAGACTTTTTCCCACTAATAAATATATTATCCGAGTCCGAGTCCCAGTCCGAGTCCGAGTGCGAGTCTGGATTTAATGGTATGCCCAATAACTAATTAACTAAACCATTGCGTGGGAAAACCGATCAATGATAGTATCCCAAGTTCAATCCTTCTTCCTTTCTTTTTTTATTTCCAAATTGCATTTTGGTGAAAAATTAATCTACATTTACTATAAGTCAATAGAAGTTTTGAACCATCACTTGTCGGCTGCCAGGTTTAATGACAACGAGATCCCTTTTCCGCTCAAGAATGGGATTCTTTCTCATGTAAAGCGATTGTATTGTTCCTGTAGTCAAGTGATGGTGCAAAACCTTACTTGCAATGAACTTTTATTGGGCTTATTGTTACCGATCAAATAGAAAGTTAAATTTGAAGCAACCGAAAGCTGTGTCAAAATCTTATATCTAACTATGACACAATCTTTTAGGTTTTTCAGTCATTAACTAATCCTTGCTACTTTTTCAAAGCGTTGAAGAATGTTTAGTGACGCTGTCCTTAGCGGGTCAACAGCCTTTTGCATCTGAAAGTCTTTGCTGGTATTTCACTTTTATATCAATTAAATTCCCCCTCAAGTCTTAGGAACGACCGCAAAGTGTCAAGTGGATGGCCAACAAATTCTCAAATGCTTAGTCAGTGTCTTGAGATTGCTGGCTGTCACTCTGCTCAGTTTTTGAATCTCATTAACTGCTCCAAATGGTGGTCAAACACTGACCACTATGTGTTGTCAGCCAGAAAGAATCCTACTGAAAACTTTCCATTCAGCTGATGAACATTCCGCAAGAGACATCATAAGAAGTGAAGTGGAAGCCAGCAATAGGAATGCATATTATAAAAGAAATACTGGTACTATAAACAGTGTTGATTTGGATCAATAAAAACTTGTGATTGGTTCTCAGTAATGACGTCTTTTATCTGTACTCAGTTCCAATGGTCATTAAATTTGTTATTTTCTCAATAAACTAGTCACTTATTATTGTCGCGAAAATTTCAGTTCTTAAATAGTGGAGATTGCTCTGCTAGTTGTGTATTTTACGAGTGAAAGCGGCCGTATTTTTTCGAGCCCCACTGGCGAGCGCTATGTATTGAAGACTTTGTTAGAGTGAAGTTCAATTAACAAAGAAATTTTTCGGTTTCGCTATGGCATAAATGAAATGTTTCACGCTAAGCGTGCGTCCATCGATTTTGAATGCATTTGCTACGGTTCGTGCAAATCTTAGTCTCCTCTTGCTTCTTATTAGCCTTTCGCGTGAATCCATAATTTGACGGGCGCACGATATGCGTGACCCTTTCCTTCAACCAATACATAAAATATGAATAAATAAGCACGCTTAATAAGCTAAAATCTGTAAATATTCTTGCAAGTTACAATTTGACTATTAGTCAAAACTATGCGAAAGCCAATGATCATAGCATTTGCAATAGGCCCTTTGCAGCTAACGGTCACGTGTCTGTACTGGAGAGCAAAATTTTTGTTTTTATCCTAAATTGGTGGTTCTTTTTAGCTATTTATAAAGAAGTGGATGAAACGATATTCAACCAGTGTGTTACGAAATACAGCCTTATTACGATCTCTCGAAACAGGTTGTAGAAATTGCATGTGTTTGCTCTCCAGTAAATTTACCCATGGGAATCATAATGATCATTCATTTGCTCTCAGTGAATTAATCAGCACGTAATTACTGAGCTGCAAAGGGCCTATTACATATTTATTTCTTTAAGCGAATCAAATGACTGTCTTTGTTTATCCGGTTGTCCTTGGTTTACCTCATCCTAATTACCGACTTGGGCTCTAAGTCGTTGAGTGCTGTCCATCCTGCTAAACATCTCCAATTGAATGTTGTTGAGGAACTTTTGCTCTTTCTTAGATATTGATTGTGGACGTTTGCTACGATGATGCTTAACGAATAGAAAAAAATAGAAAATATTTCAGGATTTACAACTGTTTTCATTGCTATACGCTGATCGAGACAACTGTCGCGCCACTAGGGAAATCGGGCAAAGGATACAATGCCATCAATCAGTGCATGTTAAGGTACAGAACAATTCTTTGGATTGACGGTAGTCTATTGTCTGATTTCCCCGCCCCGGAGCCGTCTCGATCATCGCGTAGCAATTAAAAAAGTAACATAAGTTTATGAGTTTTTTTGTTTTACTAAGACTTTACCTTCAACTTGATGAAAGAGACAGCAAGAATGACAGCAATCACTGAAACGATGCAAATGACCACAATAGCCCAAGAAGGAAAAACGTCGTCCTTCATCGGAGGTCTGACAAAGGAAATACGGCCCCCTTTCAAAGGTAGTCCTTCAAGCAACGCAGTCCCGTTAGCCTTGACTAGGGTCTGGTAAAGACTGATTTCGGTAACATTCGAAGTTTTGTCAAAGAACAATGAGTAGTGAACGATCACACTTCCATTACTAAACCTCTCGACCGTCACGTGTTTGAAGCCTGCTTCATTTTTGTATATATTATGAAGCGATATTTGAAATTTAGGCCTCATATTCACAAAGGCCTTGCTTCGTGGATCAAGTAAAGCTTTGGTAAACTCTAAGGAAAAAATAGCCTTGCCATCAAATCTTTTGTCCGAATACTCAGGTGTGTAATCATTGGATTGGTCAGGGGTTTTAGAAGGGATAACCATGTGCACAGATGATGTGGCAAGGTACTTCAAGGACGAAAGAGATAATATTTGATTGGCATGTTCTGAAGAAGGAGTGTATGCTAATTGAGCTGTTCTCTTTTGCAAGGTTGTCACCAACCAACTTGATGTGGTTGGTGTTGATTGTATAACAGTAGTGTTACTGCTTGATGTGGTTGGTGTTGATTGTAAAACAGTAGTGTCACTGCTTGGTGTGGTTGGTGTTGATTGTAAAACAGTAGTGTCACTGCTTGGTGTGGTTGGTGTTGATTGTAAAACAATAGTGTTACTGCTTGATGTGGTTGGTGATGATTGTAAAACAGTAGTGTTACTGCTTGATGTGGCTGGTGTTGATTGTAAAACAGAAGTGTTACTGCTTGATGTGGTTGGTGTTGATTGTAGAACATTAGTGTTTCTGCTTTGTGTGGTTGATATTGATTGTAGAACAGTAGTGTCACTGCTTGATGTGGTTGGTGTTGATTGTAGAACATTAGTGTTTCTGCTTGGTGTGGTTGGTATTGATTGTAGAACAGTAGTGTTGCTGCTTGATGTAGTTGGTGTTGATTGTAGAACATTAGTGTTTCTACTTGGTGTGGTTGGTATTGATTGTAGAACAGTAGTGTTGCTGCTTGATGTGGTTGGTGTTGATTGTAGAACAGTAGTGTTACTGCTTGATGTGGTTGGTGTTGATAGTAAAACAGCAGTGTTACTGCTAGATGTGGTTTGTTGTGATTGTAGAACAGTAGTGTCACTGCTTGATGTGGTTGGTGTTGAATGTAGAACATTGTTACTGCTTGGTGTGGTTGGTGTTGATTGTAGAACAGTAGCGTCACTGCTTGATGTGGTTGGTGTTGATTGTAAAACAGTAGTGTTACTGCTTGGTGGGGTTGGTGTTGATTGTAAAACAGTAGTGTTACTGCTTGATGTGGTTGGTGTTGATTGTAAAACAGTAGTGTTACTGCTTGATGTTGTTGGTGTTGATTGTAAAACAGTAGTGTTACTGCTTGGTGTGGTTGGTGTTGATTGTAAAACAGTAGTGTTAGTGCTTGATGTGGCTGGTGTTGATTGTAAAACAGTAGTGTTACTGCTTGATCTGGCTGGTGTTGATTGTAAAACAGTAGTGTTACTGCTTGATGTGGTTGGTGTTGATTGTAGAACAGTAGTGTTACTGCTTGATGTGGTTGGTGTTGATTGAAGAACAGTAGTGTTAGTGCTTGATGTGGTTGGTGTTGGTTGTAAAACAGTAGTGTTACTTCTTGATGTGATTGGTGTTGATTGTAAAACAGTAGTGTTACTGCTTGGTGTGGTTGGTGTTGATTGTAAAACAGCAGTGTTACTGCTTGATGTGGCTAGTGTTGATGGTAGAACAGTAGTGTTACTGCTTGATGTGGTTGGTGTTGATTGTAAAACAGCAGTGTTACTGCTTGATGTGGTTGGTGTTGATTGTAAAACATTAGTGTCACTGCTTGATATGGCTGGTGTTGATTGTAGAACAGTAGTGTTAGTGCTTGATGTGGTTGGTGTTGATTGTAAAACAGTAGCGTCACTGCTTGATGTGGCTGGTGTTGATTGTAGAAAAGTAGTGTCACTGCTTGATGTGGCTGGTGTTGATTGTGGAACAGTAGTGTTACTGCTTGATGTGGTTGGTGTTGATTGTAAAACAGTGGTTTCCATGCTTGATGTGGCTGGTGTTGATTGTAGAAAAGTAGTGTCACTGCTTGATGTGGTTGGTGTTGATTGTAGAACAGTAGTGTCACTGCTTGATGTGGTTGGTGTTGATTGTAAAACAGTAGTGTTACTGCTTGATGTGGCTGGTGTTGATTGTAAAACAGTAGTGTTACTGCTTGATGTGGCTGGTGTTGATTGTAGAACAGTAGTGTTACTGCTTGGTGTGGTTGGTGATGGATGTAAAACAGTGGTTTCCATGCTTGATGGGGTTGGTTGTTCTCGTAGAACCGTGGTGTGACTGGTTGGGGTGGTTGGTATTGATCGTAGAACAGTGATATTACTGATTTCCGTGGTTGGTGTTGAATATGGAACAGCATTGTTACTTCTTGATGTTGTTGGTGTTGATTGTAAAACAGTGGTTTCTCTGCTTGATATGGCTGATGTCGCTTGTAGAACCGTGGTGTGACTGGTTGGGGTGGTTGGTATTGATCGTAGAACAGTGATATTACTGCTTTCCGTGGCTGGTGTTGAATATGGAACAGCATTGTTACTACTTGATGTTGTTGATGTTGATTGAAGAACATTGTTGTCACTGCTTAATGTGGTTGGAGTTGATTGTAGAACAGTGGTCGCACCTTTTACCATTGCTGGTGTTGAATGAATGACTATAGTATTATTCCCTGGCATGTTTTGTGTTGATTGCATGAAAGGTGTTGTATTACTTGACACGATGGATAATGACTGCACACTGTCTGACATAGATAGGGTCAATTGCATAAAAGCCGTGGATTCATTTTTAGACATGGGAGATGCTGTTGGTGAAACATAGATTGAATTGATTGACATGGCTGGTGTTACTTGCACTACTGTAATTTCGTTGTGTGAAAAGGTAAGAGTTGATTGCACAAAAAGGGGTTTCATTACTAGTCTCTTTCTTCTTCAATCTTATCCCCTCACTTTTTCCCATACTAGTCTTACATATTTCCCAATATTAGTCCCCTCATCTTTTAAGCTGCCCCATGGCCCTTGCGATTTGGATTTTTAAGTTTTGAAATCCTCTGTTATTAAACAGATCTGTTATGCCTCAAAATTGGGAGGCCTCCTAACCTACAGTAAAAATGGGGGACATAAAAGAACCTGTTAAATTATTCGTGTAAGAGTAGCGAATTGTAAGATTAAGAATTCCGCAGACCATAGGCCCTGCAGGCGCCATAAATAATTAACATCAAGAACCATTCGAGCGTGCATCATTAACTTGTAAGTAGTTTTCTTTTTCTTTTTCTTTTTAAATTTGTCCCTTTTTATGAAACTCATTATTTGTAAATTGTTTGTTGTAGCGAATCGTACAATCTTCTGTGTTATTGTGGAATAATCGTCAAACTGGGGTTACAATATGCATGTTGGAGTCAATGTGTACGAAGGCTCGACTATTCATGTAGTTGGAGACTACAGGAATTGTCTCCCGGTTCAACAGCCTATCCCAATTTGGAGGCATAAACACTAATGTACTAATAAAGCACTCATGATTGTAAGCTGCACGGCTGCTAATAGCGCCTTAATATGCAGCCCGTAAAGTCCTCCACTGTTCATAAAATGTAAAGCGCATTGAGACAATGTGAAATGCGCTATACAAGAACCCCATTGTTATTATAATAATTATCATTATGATTATTATTATTATAATGATCATATGATTATTATTATTATTATTATTATTATTATTATTATTATTGTTGTTATTATTGTTATTCACAATAAATGATGGAAAAAAAGTTTAATATTAATTCAAAATATCAAAATATGGATTCACACTCGTTTTTATTACTTTGATAATATGATTAATATTAAAACATCTGGCAACCTTGGATCTTTTTGGTTGGTGCAGAAAGAAGTATAGAAATTTTTTAATTTAGCTTGAATGATTACGAAACAGAGGTTTCAAGTCGAGATAGGGGTAGTCGAAAACAATAAACATTCAATCCAACCTCGGCTTGCAGCCATTGTTCGTAGTCACTCAAGCAAGTTTGATAAGACAAATTCAATAAACCCGTTTCACAAGGCTGCGAGCTCATTCAAATTGAAAAAACTTGACGGACTACAATACCAGAACAGGAGCTTTATAATGAGAATTATAATACTCTCTACAAAATTACACGGTTCTGATTGGACAAGAGGAATACAATTAAAATCCAAAATTATGTTCCGTAGAGTCCCAATAAAATTCCTCAATTTTGTTGAGTGTATTATAAACAAAAAATCACACAATGTTCTCGACAATTTGGAATTTATAGATATTCGTGATGTTTTGAAAGTTCTCAAACTGAACTCGCCTAAAGGCTCGTCCAATTTTGAAAGCTGTCAAAACATCACTCGTACCTATAAATCCCGAATTGTACTTGAGATGTGCGATTTCTTATACTTGCCGAATCATACATTTAAAGCGTTTTATGCGATATATGCTGCTACTATTATCATAAAACTCTATTGATATCCACACATTTTTTAAATTTTATTTTAACATTTTTATTAATCATTAAACAAATAAATTAATTACAAGTGCATAAATTTACTAGGTTTTTCCTTAATTTTAAAATAATGTACTTACAGCGTTTTTACTTCTCGAGATATTAAACATTATATACAAGATTCAGAAACAAAAATAAATATACAAAATAGAACAATTTATAGATAACAATAATAGAAAAAGAAGGGGAAAAAAAAAAAGAAATACAGAAAGAGAAAAGAAAAATCTTGCCTTTTACCTTATTTCAAGGCCTTAATGATTTTTTCCCATTTTCTTAGATGTTTTTGTGTCTTATTTTTTGATTTTGCTATTTTCCTTTCTATATTTTCATAATGTTTAAAAATATTTCTAAATAATGACAGTGATGGAATACTACCTTTTTCTCTCGCTTTATACAATGACATCTTATATATCAAAATTATAAAATTAATTGTAATATCGTTTACTCCTAATATTATATTAAATTTTATATTAAATTAATCCATATACTCCACATTAATCGAAATATTCACATATATTTCGAAGTTTTTTCTCTGTTTTAATTAAAAATGTCGCTATATAGAAATACAAAGATTGTTCTTTTTTTCTCGGCCGTTTTGTTTATGCTACAAAGAATTATGCTTATATTCACGTCATCCACAAAATCCAAGGCTCTTTCCTTATTGTATATATATTCATATGAATATCATTCTGCAAAGCTGTTATTCGAAGATCAGATTAACGCCAAATAGAAACAAAGGTTGTTAAATGAAAAATATCAGAACTTTTCTTAGAAACTCGGCCGATCAATTCTTACAATGCTACCTTGTTATAAAAAGCTATGCTATCGCCTCACATTACAACTTACCTTCGCAGCTTCGCTTCAATAGAAAGATAAATCCGAGGAAGATAAGTCGATCCATAGTTGTTTTAGCGAGTTAAGGAAATTAAAGGTAGAGGAAAAACAGAAGGCTCTCTTTAATATTGAATAAATAATCGAATTAACTGTTTTTCGTCAAGTCTATTTTCATATACCAATAATTACATGACTTTTCATTGGGTAAAAGATAATTTTTCGTTCCCTAAATAAAAGGGCTTCCTTTGATATGCAAATGACAAAGTCAAAGGTTTTGAAGTATATTCACTTGTTTGTTTGATTGACTTTTCTGTTTTTGGTTTCGTGTGTCGAGGGGGGAGGGGGGATGATAAAGTTCAAAAATATGAATTAAGCTATGTTTATAAATTAAGTTTTGTTGCCATGACTAACGAGAAAATTTGGCTAGAAGATGAATCGCTTTGATGAATGTGAACGGGGCTAGTAAAAGTAAAAGTTTATAAATAGTTTATTGGAAACAACTTGAAATAGTCTACGAGAAGGCCAACATTTAACCGGGTAAACTTAAAAGGTGAGGACTTCGATGCCTCAATTTTTTTCAGTCTAAAAAGACACCTGCGAATTGTATTCCTTTCCGGCTCATTGTATTCCTTTCCGTTTTCTCGTGCTTTCGAGCTTGAACGGAATATCTAAAATAACAAACAAGAAAAGAATATAATGTAAGCCACAGCAGTCTCCCGCAGACTCCATACGATCATAAAATACATAAGAAACGAACAGCTAGCCAATGAGCTTTGATCAGCTATTCTTAAATTAATAAAACCGAAAATAATTTACCCTAGCCTGGAAAGAGTATGTTGAAATCAGTAAAGCTGTGAAGTTTGAAGAAAATTACATCAAATCTTTCGAAGATATGAATTTTGAAAAGTTTGAATTTTGTAAGAAAAAATTTGCTGTTATAATATTTATATGATAAATAAATAAGAAATAAATATAAATATAAAATTTGTTAGTTATTATTTTGCAGGTTTGAATGTTTTCATATTTGTATGATAAATGAATAAAAATATAAACAAATTCATATATTTATTTATTTATTTATTTTTGTGAATTTTAGCAAAATAGTTGGATGTAGTGAAATTCATGTCGTCACAAAGTTTTGACAAATGAGATGCAAAACTTAAAAAGGTAAGTTATTTTTGTCTATCTTATGTTCTATAGCATCTGACACAAGTATTGCACAAAGTCAAGCTAAAAAAATGTTTCCACAAAATTTCATGGTTAAGCAAACGTATTTAAGCATGTTTTACATTCTGCATATCCGTTGATATCTTGCAACTCATTAGATATTTGTTTCAAAGAAGAAGTTGAAAACATAAAAAACCAAATTGAATCGTTTAAGAAATCTTATGTGGACTGGTCCATACTGGTGGAATTCGAACCATCGACAGAAATTCAAAAACATTGATTCTACTTTGCTATACCCTCGAGACATTCGCAGAGTTAAGGCGTCGTATGGACTTTGGACCAGTCTGCAGTATACCTTATTACGATACATAGGTCATCTTGAATTCTATTATTTTAATTAAGACACCATGGGATATCGAGGGTGAAACTATTGGAAAATTTGAGAAGCACGTATAAAAAGGGTGATTGAATTTGCTGAACTTTATGAAAGACCTTGTCTCAGCTCTACTCTCTACTGCTGAAAAGGGGGCTTAAAATTTGCAAAATCTACGATAGTGACTTCGACCACCAGTGTTACCGCCATTTGCATTGCTACGCGGCCATCCCAGACAAAAATCGCGACGTACACTTTGCAATAGACTACCGTCAATCAAACATTTTGACGTCATTTACACTTGGATCGGCCCGATGAGTGTGGCTCATAATACTTGTAAACAATCGACAAGTTTTGGCGCCTTTTGAATCACACACGCGTGTAAATGGTGTCAACTTTTTTGATTGATGGCAGTCTATTGTAAAGTGCACACTTACACACACTTACACACACTTACACACACTTACACACACTTACACACACTTACACACACTTACACACACTTACACACACTTACACACACTTACACACACTTACACACACTTACACACACTTACACACACTTACACACACTTACACACACTTACACACACTTACACACACTTACACACACTTACACACACTTACACACACTTACACACACTTACACACACTTACACACACTTACACACACTTACACACACTTACACACACTTACACACACTTGACAATGTTTCGAAGGAAATCTCCATTGAAAAGAGCCCCAAAGGGAAATTATTTACACTTCCAGTTGAAGTCGCTGTTGTAGATTTTGCAAATCTTAATAAAGGCGATCCCAGTTCTTATAACAGACCGATCTCGGCTATGCTTGAGTGTCTACCCAAAACATGTTGGATAGTTTTCCCAATGGAATACAGAATGTTTGTCCAACAAACTAGAATTCATAAGAATGTTTATTAGTTTTAATTAATCGATTATTTTCCCATTGTACCTTTAGAATGCATTGATTCTAAGACAGACATTTACAGTTGTTCAGCAATCGGTGTCTGTTCCATGCTGTATATCGAAAACACATATTAGCTTGTCCGACGACGTAGCAACAGCAATAGACCTTATTCGTGGTTTGACAATGTTTTCCCAATTCAGCGTGACAAACCTCCAGAGGATTCATTTTCTTTTGTTTTTTCTCTTCGAAAAATTCATGAGTATCCCAAAGGATACGAAAGGAATAACGATGATATCCCGAGGAGTTGCAAAACAATAGCTCTTCATCCCCCCAGAGGTTTGTCACGTTGAATTGGGAAAACATTGTCACACCACGAATAAGGTCTATTAGAATGAATTTTTTCTTTACTAAAAAAAGGATGACCAAATAGCGCAGGGCAACCGTGACGTCATAAAAACGAAGACAAAGGCGAAATTCGGACAAACAAACTTACAAGTTTACTTTCAGCAGATAATTTTCACAGCCGATCGCAGTTGATCATAGTTTACATGGGTTATTATTGTAACTTTAAGTAAAAATAATAAAATCGTTTCGTATAATCCTCGTAGCGGTTAAACAGGATGCAATGTTTGTCCGAATCTTTAAGCTATTTTTAGAATCAGTGCGCTGCGCTATAGAGACCAAATAAATTGAGCGTGGTTCAGCTTGCTTTACTAAGATTTTAATTTTTCTAGTGATTTATTTATTTTAAAATGTCAAAGATGGATATACCAGTACATTTGAGATGTCAGTTTATTATTATTTAGTATACAGTCAATTCAAAAAATCGGTTGTCGTCGACCAACTCAAGTCTACGCGACTGGACCGAAAGGAACTCTGGGTAGCAATCATTGAAGCCGAGTTGACTCCATAATTTTATCTGACTAGTTATGCCTGGTTTACAGCACGAGCCTTCGCAGGCGAGCGGGAAGTGTTGAAGGAGACGTTTTTTCAATGCCTTCATATTTTCGAAATTGTGAACTGAATCATAACTACTTTGTTTTTCTTTCCCTAAACCCGAAGACATGCATTTGATGGATTGTCTCTCGCCATTATTATCTTATTACTAGCGGGAACAATTAATTTAGAACGAATATTTAACCGCTTCAGTAATTTTTACCCATATTCCTTTCGGTCCAGTCGTGTAGGCTTGAGCCGATCGACGACAGCGTTTTTTGAATTGACTGTAATTGCTGGCTTTCGCTCAGCTGATAAAAGTTTTTGAATTTCATTATCTCTTCAATTACTGACCACCATGTGCTGTCAGCCAGAAAGAATTCTATTGAAAACTTGAGATTCAGCTGATGAACATTCCGCACGAGACAGGAAATGACGTCAAGTGAAAGCCAGCAACACTCCAGTTTTGAGTTCTCTATTGCTTAGCATTAGCATTGATTTTGTGCAGAATCATTTACGTTTCCAGATAAGGTCCGTGGAATTTCAAAGCGTTTGTATTGTTGAAGTTGTGCATTCTTTACTTTAGCGTTGTTGTTTTTTTTTTGGGTGTTTTTTTTTTTTTTTTTTTTTTTTTTTTTTTTTTTTTTTTGAATATTTAGACACTGTCTGTTTCGCGGCTAACCCTGCGTAAATGAGGTACATAGGTAATCAAGGTACATGGCATAATTTGGAACTCGAAAATGGTCTATTTTATACGTGAATATTGGATTTCGCGCGCTGTGATTGGTCCATCAAGCAGTGTTTATGAAAGGAAGTAAAATCACCAAAGCGGACGGAAGTAATAAAAAGTGCTAAAACACCTTGCATCTCGTGTTTTCTTTTATAATCAAGTCTAGAATTACACTTAGGCTAAGGTCAAACATATTGGCCAAACCTAGTTGAGGGAAATAACAGCGAAAACGATTTGAAAACAATTTGAATACGCTGCGTGTGGACGCGAACATTTTCGTATCCGCAAAAAAAGATTTGCGGATTCAAAAATTTCCGGATACGTGTGGACGGGGCCTTGGGCTCAAACGTCGAACTTTACATGAGCCGATCTAAATGCATAAATCATGTTAATGCATGTTTTGCACTAATCTTAATTATTCTTTGTCACCACGAATGCGCCGTTAGCACTTTACCCCCAACATGGTTGCTGCAGTCCAATGCTGCAGCTCATGATTTGATTATGGACGCCATCATGATGGTGTAACCGCTGACCACATAAACATGATTCGTTTTAAGATCGACATAAATAAGTTCGACGTTTGACTCAAACAGTCAATCTTAATTTTATGATTCGATACCAAATACAAAAAAATAAAAAAAAATAAAAAAAAGAACTAGCTAAAAACTAGTGTTAGCTGCGTCGGTGTTTCTAATGAAACAGTAATGATAAAAGGGTAAATTTTACACCGTGAAAAGATGAAAAAACTTACTGACGTTTCGGACGCTAGTCATTCGTCGGAGTAAGAGAGTTTTTTCATCTTTTCACGGTGTAAAATATAACCTTTTGTCATTACTGATCCCAAATACAGTTAGGTTCGGCTCATATAAAGTTCGACGTTAGACCTTATACTAATACATTTATTTTCCTCAGGGCCAGTGAATATATAGCGAATATTTAGTAATCGAAGAATAAAGGAACCAAAGATCCCATAAAATACGTCCCTCATAACTGTAAAGATAAAGTAGTATGTGTGCTTCATTTTGCATGGAGGCTTCCAATTATTCATCAGTTATTATTTCGAACATTCGTCTATACTGGCCGTCATCCTTTGAACATGTTCGCTTTTAATAACATTTTTCTTTTTCTTTGAGAATTGAATTAGCTAATAACTTTGTTTCAAAAGCCTTGATGCATATCTTATAAACATACAAAAACATACATGCCTCTGTACAAAAAAAAAAAAAAAAAAAAACATGTAAGCTATTTTAAAATCATTATAAAATAACTGTTATAAATCTGGCGTTTCTATTGGTTGAGAGCGCGTGCTTTATGAAAGCACAAAGCACGCACGCTCAATTAATATTTCGTCATTCTTGTTTAATTCACGGCTACTCTAATTTCTTTTGTGAAATAAATTTGAAACTTGGTTGCTGTGCTGTGTGAAGTTATAAAGCACGTGGATGTTGACAGAACACTCGCTATTCCTCGTGCTTCTCCTTATCTTTCAAACGCCGTGTGTATAGCAAGATTTTATTTTCAAAAAATTGCTGAAACTCGCTTTCAAAGTTCTCTAGTAACAGAGTTTCAGCCATTTTCTCTGTATCTAATTGAATCTCCCGCCACTGATTTACTTCGCAAATGGCACATTGCATTCTTAGGCCTTAATTAAATGCCAAAATCAGTTTGACCACTCATTCTATGCCATATCTTCGTGCTTTATAACTGGACAAAGGAGTTCCTATTCATTCGTTGTCTAACCAAAATCCTAGTCATTTTCAGCTCCTAGTTCCTGACGTTCTTTCATTTTCATTTTCGACTTTCGAAAAATCAGTGTATCAAAAACAGTCCACTAGTAAATCTATAATCATAGAGCGCATGCAATAAAACCATGAAATAAAACCAAAATTGATAGACCACTGACAAATAGTAGGTATTTAGTGACTGATAGTTCGTATCACTCAACCAGAACACTCTTTACACAAAAGACACAAATGGTCTCTTGTGTATTTGTCTTTGTATGATGAATGTTCTGGTTGAGTGATAGCAACTATTAGTCACTAAATAGCTACTATTTGTCACTATCAATTTTGTTTTTATTTCATGGTTTTACTGCATGACTCTAGCTTAATTTTTATATTAAAAAAAAAATTATTTTCCCTTTATACTTATGCAATATTTAGAATGTAAACCCTTTAAGGTGGCTGACTACTTTGGTACATAATAAACAGAAAATTGAAAATTGAAACTTCTTTAACCTGAAATTTAATGCTGATTTCAAAAATGCTAACATCGTGGGCTCGAATCGAACGTTCTTAAGTAGTCAGCCACCTTAATGTGGACATTGAAAATGGAGGATTCCCACTGGCACGTCTGTATTTGCGCATGAGCAGATGACGATATTCCATTTTTCCCCGTTCTTATTTACGATTTTGCTCGTCTTAGTGTGGATGGGGGAAAAGGCTGTGAAAACGCTAGTGTGCAGACGAAAAGATTAAAGTTCTTTCTAGGTGAGACGAAAAACGAGCGTTTCGAAAATGCATTAATGCGACGGGGCCTAAAATCGATAAAAAACCATGAAGATGCTGCGAAAAGGATTATCAAAGGCGGCATGAATTAGTCGAGAGGACCTAAAAAGGAAAAAATATAATGTTTAATCGTGCCTACGACGAGAAAATTTATAAATTTAACAAATTTCTCATAGTTAAGTCTGGTATGTCCTAACGCTATATATGGTTCCGTGCGGGAGCGATTCTTAGTTTGTTGTCGTACATTGTCCCCTTATTTACCACGGCTCTCTACCCATCAGCAGAAAGTGAGAAAATTTACATTTGTGGTAAAATTTTATAATTTATAATTTTTCTGTCATAATATTTATCAATTCAAAAACGATATCAAGTTCTTAACACGTAATAATTTGTTTATTACACATTTAGGCTCGATATATAACACACACAAAATGTTTTATTGTCTTAAATATCCTTAACCGACTTACACCATTTCAAAATGTTAGAGAATTATACGTTTCCAATTCAATATCATTCAAGATATTAAAGCTTAATTAAAAATGTAAGAAGCACAAAATTCATCTTGAATTTGATAGAAATAAACACTAAATAGAGATTTATCCCGTCACTCTTGACTACTATCGTAGTCAAGTTACAGTTACAGTTTACCGTGAAGTGATATCGTATCACTTTACTGATATAGTTTTTATTCACGGCTTTATTTCACGGATATCGAGCTTAAATGTGTAATAAAATAATATTTGAGAGATATGCTAGTTTTGAAAATATGAAGAATGATATGATAATTGAGGTCGGCCATACCTGATTTTATTCAGTAATTTCATTGTCATAAGCCTCCTGCAGACTCACTTTTTGGTCGCTGTTTTGCTTTTTCTTGTAGTTGCAGGCCTGCAGAAAATAATCATATACTGCACCACAACGACATTATGAGACAATCTAAAGTTTGTGTTATACGAGACGATTTTTAGTGCAACATCGTTGCGTTAAAATTTGTCTCGTGTAACAAGGTGCGCGCAGCAAGAAAAAAATCGTGGGTAACAATGTTGTAAGTTTGAAAGTCGTTAAAAAACCTTCAACATGTTGCCGGTAAAAAATTGGTTAAAATTGTAACCCCGCGCCAAAATACACGTTTAACACAACAATTGCGCAAAAAATCGTCTCGCGTACCTAACCCATCTTTTTGCAATTAAAAGTGTACAATATTTCAATATATTTCTTTTGATTTATCACTGTGTCTATTCTTACCCTGTACTTGATGAACCCAATGGTGGCAAATACAAAGATGAGTGCCAGCATACCACCAAATCCTCGCAGAAAGTCCATAATGCCATCGACTGTTTCAACTTTTTCTGCTTTTGGGAGCGAAAGCGATGGAGCCAAATTTCCTCCACTAGCTAAAGTAATAAAAGAAGAAGTAGAATGGAATAGAAATTCGATAAACACGGCTGCATTTTGTTAAGTTCAGTAATATATCTTCAGCATTAGAAATTGATAAAATTTCAAACACATACCAAATTTTCATAAAGGACATAAATACGACTGTCATTTTTTTTTTAAAGGGAGGCTCGTTCCATACGCTGCTCTACTCATAATCATGCGACTAACGGCTATTTATTCTTAATCATATTTATTATATATATTTTTATATCGTAAATAGTCCCTTTCACAGTTCCCTGCGCCATCTCGAAAGGTAGCCGTGCCTTTGTATCGAAGCGGGACGAACGGTGAGCTTGCAATGATAGAGACATGTGAATAATTGTCCAAGGTGCTAAAAAGGTCTCTATCATTGCAAGCTCACCGTTCGTCTCGCTTCGATGCAAAGGCTCGGCTACCTTTCAAAATGGCGCAGGGAACTGTGAAGAGGACTATTCTTAATATATCTAAATTTTATTTAACATATATATGAATAAATATAGGTATATAGACTTTTTATTATTTTGTACTATATTATTTTATGGTGGTTTTTTT
Organism: Actinia equina; assembly: GCA_011057435.1. Lineage (NCBI taxonomy): Eukaryota > Metazoa > Cnidaria > Anthozoa > Actiniaria > Actiniidae > Actinia > Actinia equina. The sequence continues at coordinate 336,747 of WHPX01000777.1, read as the reverse complement.
TTTCATTTTGTCTCCCCAATTTGTTGTAGAAATTAAATGCATTGACTCTTAAATAAAGTTATTATTATTGCTATCATTATTATTATTATACACAAATAACACTCTCCCAACCAGGAAAAACCTTGTGAAATGGGGTATCTCGCAATCACCAGATTGTTCATTTTGTCTTACATCCGAATCTCTTTTACATATAGTTAGTGGACAACATTACCTCGATCGCTTTACCTGGCGCCATAATTCTGTCCTCAACTTTATGGCCTCATTACTCAAACCCGTTGACAATTCTACTTTCTATGATGACCTTCGATAATTATCACAGTCAATTATAACTGGCGATAGTTATCGCCCTGACTTGATTTTAAGAACACCTAGTACACTCTATATATTGGAACTTATCTTTGGCTTTGAATCAAACCTTAAGAATAATGCCGAACGTTAGAAGAAAAAAATATTAAAAAAACATATATGATTATTATAAGTTTACATTATTATTATTATAACTTAATCATAGTTTTGAAGCGACTGCTGCTTCAAACGGTGAGCTTAGTAAATCGAACTGAATAAGCACCTTTGTGCCAAACCTTATGATGAATTAATTACGGCAAAAGAGCGGCATGGAGCAGCTTTCGTATCTTCGTATGGCTGTGAAAAAGTCGGTGCTGTATGTGTGCCTTGCGCATGTCGTGGCCGTGATGTTGAATTTTGATTGGCTGATTTTTACTCACGCACTGTGATTGGTCTGGCAGTGTGGTGTGACCGTGTCCACGCAGTGCTTATGCCGTACTTCGGGTATTTGATTGGATGTAGAGTAAATTGTCGAGCTATGTGATTGGGCTGGGGTATGCCTTGCCGTGTCACGACAGTGCCGTGAGCTTTTCACAGTCATACAAAGGTTGCTCATTGAATTATTTTAGTTCAATTAGGAACGGCAAACACGTTACAGCCAAAGATGGCTCAAGCTTTCCCCATTTGGTTACATTAATGGTTTTATTATTCGAATATTAAAATTTATCATTTTTTCTGAGAATACGAAGAATCAGGATTCAAAATAATAACCAATTCAAAACTCGAATTCTGATTGGATTATTCCATATAAGGAAAACCATAATCCGGTGTACTGAACGGGCCTATCATAATATTAAGACAGAAATTTGTTTCCCAAGCTCCTTCCATCCCTATTTTTACAATAACTTACAAATTTCTCGCCCGCTGATTGGCTAATTTTTATCATTAATAAGAGGACAGACAGATAAAGATGCCGTCATCTACCGCGTGCTTTTCCTTCGTTTGTTTTGATCGCTAGAAAAGAGTTATTCGTTTTTTGTGTTGTTTTTGTTATCGTAAAAAACAAATTGACTTCAGATTTTTATGTGTTTGTCCTCTTATTGACGATAAATTTCGACATCACGTTGTCAAAGTAGTATGCGGATCCACACTACTTTGACAATGTGATGACGCATTTACCGTCAATAAGAGGACAGACACAAAAATCTGATGTCAATTTGTTCACCTATTTCAAAAACGTTGTCGGTCGGAGGTCGGTTTGAGACTGAGTAGCACGCTACAAATTGTAATACAGTCTAACAACGTTGTTCCCTTTTAGATGCGAGTATGAAGTGTGTCCTTTGAGTTAGAAATGTGATTTTTCGTATTATAGTCAAAAAACATAAAATCACAGGAACTACGCTTGGTCTCAAATCGGCATATCGCAGAATTCTCACCGGTAACGTTTTTAGAAATAGGTGCAAAAATAGACGCTTACGGATTTCGTTGAAGCGTGGAGTAATTTCGAATGCAAAAATCTTCAGCGGGTTGGAATCTTCTGAGGCCATGGCTTTATTCAAAGGAGCCTGTAAATCACTCTTGGAGACTTGTTCTGTACTTTTTGTGTAAATTCTATGATAATAAAAAAATCAAAAGTTTTAGCACAGAAAGCCATTTCAAATTAGGTTGCTTATCATTTAAACCAATCCATCCGGTTGGAAATTCGTATGCTAATGTTAGGAAAAGAGCGGGATTTTTGTACTTCCGACTTTTCTACTTTGATCGAAGTGACACATCCAACCGGAATTTCCCCACGTGGTACATGGTACACACTCGTAACCAGTAGAGCTGTTCTCTTTTGACTGTGAAAACGTCGCTACCATATGCGTGCCTCACCGCGACCGTGATGTTTTCTAGAATTTTGATTGGCTGATTTTTACTTATGTGATTGGTCTGACAATGTCGTGATCTTGGCGTGACCGTGTCCGCGCCGTGTCCGCGCCGTATTCCGGGTATTTGATTGGATGGAAAGTAAATTCTCGTGCAGTGTGATTGGTCCGACGCTTGTCGTGTCACGAACGTGTTCGTGCGGTGAGCTTTTCATCGTCGTACTAAAACTTGTCTAATAAAAATTTCCTACCAAAGCTAGAGAGCCTGACATAAAATCAATGATACTTACATCGCCTCAAATGTGACTTTTTCTTCGACAAATTCCTCTACTTCACTCTTGATAAAACCTGCCACATCCTTATACATATCGTTCAGGTGGTCTTCAACGTGCTGCTTCAAGACACTAAACTCTGGACCGCTTTTATCTTGCAGATATCGAACCCAGTGCAGTTTTGTATTGGCAACCAGGGTAAAGTCGCGACGTTCATTTTGTGGAGGCAAAATCACGTATCTTGTTTGTCCTCCACTAGAAGACCCTTGGCCCGCACTTATCTGGAGCGTGTCGCCAGAGAGCGATGAAGAGGCTTGAACAATAGTTGAGCTTGGCTCTATAGGGGACACAGTTGAATTGGCAGCAAGCGAGGAATTGAAGGTACTACTGGCAAATGGAGAGCTGCTCTTAGAAACAATTGATGTAGTGAGAAGACTGTCTTGACTGGATGTTGTGGTTGGGCTGATAGTCTGAGGGGTAGAGGATGCCACCAAGGTATAATTTTGAGTTGAATTTGTCTGATTAGCTGCAGAACCTGGATTTAAAAAAAAATTCAGTTGATGTAATTCCTCACAGAATATCATAGATGTGATGACTGGATATCCAGTCACTGATAAAAACATTTATATCTGCTCTGTAACTTCTTACTTATAGTTCACTTGACCAAATTACTCGATTGTGATTGGTCGAAAGCAGTACAACTAATCGTTATTTATAATGAGTAGGAGTACCTAATAAGTTGTTTTGGGAAACACACGCGCGCACAAACTTCAAAGTAAACAAATATGGCCGACAGCCGTTTTCCCGTTTTTGCTGAAAAGGACGCATAAAATCTAAAAGAAGCAGAAAACGAATAAATTTTCATAAATTCGATTGTCAGTTTAGGAAAAATTGGCCAAACTTTCTATAAACGTTCGTTGAGTTTACTATAAATTTCTCAAATTGCAAGCACCTCTGAAAGGCTCGTGTAGTTACAATAAATATTATTTTCGGAACATCAGAAACTCCGGAGTATATTTTGGCCTTGTCAGAGTGTCAATTATTGACCAATTCATTTTTCTCGCCATTTCGACAGATGAAGATACCAGTATGGTTTATTCTGTCTTCAGGTGACCTAATATCATAATTTAAGTATAAATACACAGTAGGATATTGAAAATCTTGAAGTTGTGCATTCCTTACTTTACCCTTGGTATTTGTGATTAAGACACTGTAACGAGGCCCTGAGTAAATGGTAATTTGGAACTCGAAAAAGGTTTATTCTGAATTTTCTGAAAAAACGTATAAAACTCTAAAGTTCTTTTAATTTTTTTTTTTATAGCGGAGCTCCCGCGCGGCCAGCGGAGCACCATACTTAAAAAAAATGGTGAACCATCGAATTGATTTTTCATGGCTTGGCTGACGTCACTTCCGTCCGTCCGTGCGTACGTTCGTTTACACAACACAGGAATCCCGCTTGATGTCAAAGCAAAACTACCCACAAATGCGGCTCTCAAATGCACAGAAAAAATCGCTTTAGGACAAGTTATAGACCAAAAACAATTAACAAAACTTTCATGTAGTCAAAGATAGATCAAGAAGTGTTCTTCAAGAATTCAGGTGTGTGTTTTTTAGCAAACAATCGTATATATATATATATATTTTTTTTTTGACAAGCATTTTTATCGACGAATCGATAAATCAAAGACTTTCTCTCAAAACTTTTTATATCCTATAGATAAGCTTAATTTGTTTAATGCTGGAGGAAATATAACTCGGAGAGCATATTACGACAAAAATATTCTTCCTTTATTTAGCTTTGTAAATCTTCAACAATTCGGTTGTTTTTTTAAAAGCAACTATCGTATGTTTTCCGTTCAAGAAAAATGCTGCTTTGTTCGCCTCTTATCGCGGGGTCCCATCGGCAAAACAATGAAGACTTTCATTCAGTGATTTTATATCTTTCTACAGATTATCCATTTAATTGTTAAATGACATACAAGATTACACTACATATTCAACTGCTTATTGAGCTTTTCGAGCTATACGATTATAAAAATGAGCTTAAATTTATGTTGTTGAGAGATATATTATTCAATAAAGACCTCAAAAATACATTTACAAATTAAACGCTAATTTACTGACAAAGAAAATTGTTATTTTGTATTTTGCACTCGGCATTTTGCATTCTTTTCTGATTATTCTCAGTTGTTCTTGTCTAGTTTAAGTGAATGTAAACTTTGTTTTTCGAAAACTTTAGTCGTTCGTGATTACCGTATCTTTCTCACACATAGACAACAGATAAAAACTGGCAAAATAGAATCTCAAAATGTAGTAAGCTTAAGTTTTCAAGGTTATCGAAAACAAGTTAAAGCTTATATATATATGAAAGGAATAAAAATATTTTAATGAAGAATTAGGATAAGAAACCTATTTTTTAACTGATGACACGTTCAGGGCCTTCATTTCACAAGTTTAGTTTTAGCACGTGGAGCCCAATTTAGATTAAAGTGAATGGTGAAAATAAAGTCGGAAAAAATAAATGATTAATAGTTTTTTAAATTCAAGATGAAGATAATGTCCTCCGTAATACGAAAGAGTAAAGAATCGATAAAAAATGCACTAGAGCATTTTTTTTTCGCGCGCGCCTTTGTTTTCCTATATGATTCCCCTATGGTATCTGATGTTGATCTTATGTATACACTTATTTCAATAAAGTTAGTCACCTGAAAAGCTACAAAGCTGAGACCTGCAAGGATTATGGGTAGTTACATTTTACGTGTTTCAACCGCTTTAATAACTGTTGATGGATTTTAGATCTTTTACCATTTACAGTCTCACCTCTTCTGAGCATCCTCAAGCTGCAAATCGTATCAAAAGCTTTACTTGTTTGATATTAAAAAATTCCCATGATCCTCAGTGATCTCAGCTTTCTAGGTTTTTTGGTGACTAACTTTATTGAAATAAGTGTATATATTCTGACAAGGGAGGAAACTACAGTTGCCATATTTGAACAAACAACTCACTTGAAACCACCATTTCATCGTCTTTTCAGCCTCGAACTCCACAAAAAACTTGATCAAAATGATCCCTACTATGGTGGATTCATTTATTTAAAACTCTTTTAGCTCTTCCTACAAGATTTCTATGAGCGAAATTTTCGTGCAGAAAAATTGTCGCTTGCAGAAAATTTTCTGCCATGTTATGTCAAGGTTACTACCTGCGTAGGACTCGGGCGAGAACGAATTTCAACCTTACTACTCTCTCGCACAGGATTTTTGTAACGTGTACACGACCCACCACCAGCCACCCCGCAGGGCTAGTTTTGTTCTAGAAAAATCCTTCCACAAAGTTCTCTATGGTCGACATTTTGTTCGCTTTTTTGGTTGGTTTTACTTGAAAAATCAAAAGGTAACTACAGATCATTCAACAAGATATCAGGTTTAGTGAAAATTACAATAGATGTCTTTCATTTAACTCGGAAATTTTGGAGATTTCCGTTTCCTTTTTCAGGATAAAACTTTATCATCATGAAAGCTGGTAAGCAATTATATAGGAAAACGAAGGCGCGCGGTAAAAAAATGTTCTAATACATTTTTTATCGATTTTTTACTCTTTCGTATTACGGAGGATATTATCTTGATCTCAAATTAAGAAAAATATTAATTAAATTTTTTTTCCGATTTTATTTTCGCCATTCAATTTAATCTAAATTGGGCTCCCTGTGGTTTCAGTCAATGATCTCCAGCCAATTTTCTATCTGATGGTGCTACCAAAGTATTTATTATTTTTTTATTTTCATTAGCTTATAGTCTTGATTTGTCCTAAAAAAATTCGGGGATCTCCAAAATTTCGATTTCGATGAAAGACATCCAAGGTAAATTTCACTAAACCTGATATTTAAGTAAAGTTAACCAGGAATTCAAAGCTTATAAATGTCGGCCATGGAAAACGTTGTCGAAGAATCTTCCAAAAGCAAAACTAGCCCCTTGAGGAGGGGGGCTGGTGGTGCGTTGTGTGCAAAGTTCCTGGGAGAGTATACTCGCGCAAAGAAAATGATCTAGTGCATTTTGATTCGATTTCACTGCATGGTTTTTATCATGGGAGACATTATCTTCATCTCGAATTAAAAAAATTGAAGATTTTTTCCCTGATTATATTTTTACCTTTAAGATTCATTCAAATTGGCCTCCCTATGACTTGCGTATCGGGGGCTTCGCTTTTAGCCACTGCCTAAATATATATATTACCATGTTGTGAAATTTTTCTCCTAGACTTCATTTTGTTTGAAAAGCATGTCGAGAAAAAAAATTTCAAGCTAGTCCCCGAGATAAAGCACAGCTTTTAGAATAACCTGTAAACGATTAATTTCATCGCCGAGTAGCAGGTGCTCTGGTTAAATTTAGTCATAATTGTCAAACTTTCTCAATTTTCACAATTCAAAGACTGGAACATTCACTAAATAAAACTTTTTTTATACAGCATCTTTGCTTGGTTTAATAGGTTCAATGAGTAGCTGTAGTCTTAAAAGTTATTAGAAACTTTTGTATTGTAAGAATTTAACTACTTCACCAAGTTCTTGGGTTATATTCGCTTTTTTTAAAGAAACTTTTTTTTAAAAATCTTGTTCAAAGTCTTTTTATTCACTTCATAATAAAACGCGAAACATTTTCTTTTAAGAATTTTTTTTCCAGCATCTTTGCTTGGTTTAATAGGTTCAATGAGTAGCTGTAGTCTTAAAAGTTATTAGAAACTTTTGTATTGTAAGAATTTAACTACTTCACCAAGTTCTTGGGTTATATTCGCTTTTTTTAAAGAAACTTTTTTTAAAAATCTTGTTCAAAGTCTTTTTATTCACTTGATAATAAAACGCGAAACATTTTCTTTTAAGAATTTAATTTAAACAAGCTGGCTCAGACATGCTTGAAAAACTTTTTTAAACTCTTTATCTTCTGTTTCCTAAGTCTAAGTAGCTTGAAGACACCCTTAACAGATTAAAAATTTCAATAAAAACATTTGTTCTCGATCGATAATTATAATCTGCCAGAACTAGAAATGCAAATTCAAAAAAGTTTTTCTTTAAGTATAATAAATTGGTATAAACGCGACATCAGTCTCTCTCGTTGTTAATTATTAATCATTTTTACTTATTTTCTTTTACAACTTGAAAATCTTTAGATATTTATCGGCCAAAAAAATAGTTTTGGTAGTTTGGTTGTTTGTATCAATTGCTTCATTGCTAGGTAAAAAATATAGTAAAATGGATCAAATTAAGACGGTTTTTACAAATAGTTAGAATATATTTTGACCCTTTCAGAATTAAAATAAATATTTATTAGCATTGTAATTCTCTGAAGCAAGAAAGGCTGGTTTCTACTCTCTTTTAAAAATATGGATAACCAAAAGTAAAGACGTCTGTTCAGTCGAAACTATAAATTTTGTATTTACTACAAATTTCGATGGACTTACAAAGGACAAAGCACCGCTTTCCTGAGTATGTTTTCATAAGAAAAACAGTATTTTTTTTTTGCGACCGAAATTTGAGAAGACATCTTTTTGTTTACGATAACGCCGTCTACAATGGGAATATCTATTGAAAAGCCCTTCGAGTTCACCAACTAAACTGATACGTTCAAAATCTTTGTAATTTACCTTCTGAAAGTAGAATGTCGCCGCATGACCAGAAGACCAAAGTCATCCATATCATTCGAAATGCCATCGCTGAGGATTGATTTGACTTCCAAAGTGCGAATTCAATTCGAAATGTGTCACAATTAACCGCAGTACGAGTTTATGCTCTTGAACAAGAGATTTCCTCAATGTCACCAATCTTAAAAAAACTTTTTAGATTGAAGTCATTGACAAGGCTCTTTCATTTAGTGAGTCTCGACTAATTATCCTACAGAAGCTGTTTAAGTAGAATTAATTGGTCGCAAAAGGGGGGGAAAATCTGAATTATTTTACGTCATTGGTCACTAACCAAACTGATTGCTTAACATCAGAAATCGAATGCTTTGCTAAATAGCTATAAATAGCATACTGGAGTACAGGGGCGCCGGTAGTTAGGGTTGGGATGGTGTGGGGGAAGCAACGGTTGTTTTTATACAATTAACGAGACGTTGCGGCGTAAATGGTATGAAGTGGTAAAAATTTTCACTGATACCGTGTAATTAGTGTCGTCACATTAAAGATAATTTTGAAAAGGGGCCATTCATGGTTCCAAGTCAGACCATAGAAAAACAGTCAGCACCGTTACAGCCTTGGAATTAAAATCTTGTCCCATAAACAACTATACAATAGAAAGATTACGGGGCATTTTTTTAATTTTTACGGAAAAGTTAACGATTAAAACAATTTATAATCATTGTGTGTGTGTGTTTTTTTGGGGGTTTTTTTGGTTTTTTTTTTTTTGTTTTTGTTTTTTTATTTTTTTATTTGTTTGTTTTTGTTTTTGTTTTTTTTTTGGTTTTTTGTTTTTTTTGGTTTTTTTTGGAGTTCGGATATTTTTCAGAGAAAAATTCGATTGATGAACATAAATCAAATCTGTAATTTATAATCGATATTCCGCGATCAGAGCTTTAAATTCTGAAATATTCTAGCTAATAGACCAAATTCAAAACTCGCACCGATGTGAGGCTTAAGTTGTGAACAAAGGGATCTGGCGTGACTCAAAGTAATCTGGCGTGATTCAAAAGTCACGAATCACGCCAGATTCCTTTGTTCACGACTTAAGCCTCACATCGGTGCGAGTTTTGAATTTGGTCTATTTGTTGAGTTGAGACTGTGGGACATGGTAATGGTAACTAAGGGGAGTCTGAAAAGAAAATATTTTCATACTGTGTAATTTTTCTCGCGCATTATATAAGACTCTGCTTTGAAGTTAGGTTAATGAAATCTGGTTATTCTCGACTTTCACATCCCCATAATCCTTTGCGTCTTTGGAGGGTAATCAGAGGGTAAAATCCCACTTATTTTGCTGAAGGCTGATCAGACAATGTTTAAAATACCTTGTTTGGTATCCAAATATAAAATGAAGAAGTAAAAACAGAAAAAAATAGCTTGAAGACGTTTGAGCGTTTGAGGTAAATTTTAAACATTTTTTTGTAAGTCAAAACATTTTCTGTAAGAACAAAACTCTTGATGATCTGTACACGCAAAAATAACTTGGAATAAACTGATAATCAGTATTGCACAGATAAAAGCAGGTAGAGTATAAATTCAATTAAGAAACCTTTCAATTTGGGACAGTTTTTTTATTGCTTACCCCTCCCCCAAAGGCAAGGCATTATGAGGATGTAAGTTGATGTGCAACTTTGTACAAAACGCCAAATAAAATATGTCTGTATGTCTGTCTGTCTGTCTGTAAAAGTCGAGAATTAGGTTATTATGCTTAAACATATTCGACGGTTGGTTTATACACCTAAAAAATATTGTCTGTCGGAGACCTGAAATCTGAAATCTGAGACCAAGTAGCTCGCTGCAAAGTTAAATACATTAGCGACCTCTTTTAAGACGCTCTTGCTAGCCCTCAAACACTGAACTGCGGTTCGACGTCAGGCGTTAGTTCAAACTTTCAACATTTATCAAGACGTCATGACGATGTTGTCGATGGAAGAGTGGCTATATTAAATTTCATTGATGCCGAGTGTTTCTCGGTACCTGAATCACGTCTTCCAAATGAATGAGAATCACGAATCTTTATGGAAATTTAAGAATCTTGAATATCTGTTTTGATAGCCCCTACTTGTAAGAACGTTGTCATACGAAAATAGAGCATTAGTGATTTAGTGGGATAGGAATTATATTAAAAAACAAAAGAAGGTCACTGAAGCTGAACTTTTTCTTTTGTCTTTTAATGAATTCCTTTCTCACTAAATTACAAATGTTCCATTCTTGTATGACAGCCTTTTTGCAAATAGGTGTAATATGGAATCATTAATAATGTAGAAAACTTCCTTTGGGATCATGCAGGAATGAGTGTTGAAAAAATGTATTGATGGGTTTCAAGCATTCCCAATACAGTTAAAAGACAAAAGCATGGCGGCCATTGCGGTGCCGTTAACAATGGATGCTTTTGTTAAATGGCACCAACGCTCTCCCGATAGGCCGCGATGACGTAACGTGCAATCGATGAATAGGAGTCATAAATTTAAACAATTTTACTTCTACCAACCGAAAACAAAGGAAAGTGAAAAACAAACCAAAATATTGGTACTTGTAAAAAGGACGTGACTGGGGAATGGGAAATGACCGATATTCCAAAATGGCGGCCAGCCGCTTTGTCGCTGCTACGTAATTTTAAATCTGCTTTTATCTTCTTTTTTTCTCCTTTTTTTTGAAAGAATCACCTGTGTATTTATACTAAAACAATTATTCACCTCAGCCTCAGTGAATATCGGGAATAATAACCTCAACTTCGTTTCGGTTATTATTCCCCGATATTCACTTCGCCTTCGGCGAATAATTGTTAAATGTTGTTTCATATTTGAACAAGTAAAATCATTCTAGTTTGTGTATTGATGGGTTGCAAGCATTCCCAAAAGAGTTAAAAGACAAAAACATGGTGGCCCTTGTGGTTAATGAAAAATATTTTGTTAAATGGTACAAACATGGCCGCGATGACGTTACGTGCAAACGAAGGATAAAGTTAATAATGTTAATTGTAGTTTCTATAGTCATGTATGTAAAAACACTGATCCAAGCCTAAGATATTCAATGCAACTTCTTAGTGCATTTAATATTATCAACATTGATGAACACTGAATAAAACTGTTATTTCCAGTTTTACTGAACCCTAAATTTTTACTTCTTTTCCCGGGCCAAGTAAAATCACAGGAAGCCCAAGTAATGTAGAAAGTCCGACTCGCGTCAGTCTAAAACAACCAGCCCAATGTGCTTGTACTGTATTACAATGTGCTTGTACTGTATTGCAAAGGAAGTTATGTGGCATTGTATATCGTAAGAATATTTATAGCATGTATACCTGCTGAAAGGCACGCATACGGAAACATTTTTCTCTAGTGTCGGATGTCAGTGGCCGAGCAGAAAATTGGGAACAAAAGAAACTACCTCTATGCGTCTTTTTTGATCCATGTCTAAGTGTATTCGACAACGTAATTAAATAATTGATGACTAAATACTTTTAAGCGTTAATGGCTAGAATTATTTGACAGATGTATTTGCGAGCACTCTATGTGCGACGAGTACAATCTGCTAAATTGGTTATAAGGTGACTCCCTACTTTTGAAAAAAATATTAATTTTTTTTTAAACTTCGATTTTTCGAATTGAAAATTAATTCTGATTCTAAATCTGGAAAGAAAAATTGGGTGTCACAAGCTTTTTTTTCGAGATAATCAGCATTTAATGAAAGCCTACGCGCGAGCTTTTGGAGCAAAAATTGACCACCGGAAGTGATCAGAAAAAAATCAAGATTCATAAGATAATCGTTATTTGCAGACTCTGTGATTGCACGAATGAAGGCTAGTCAATCATTCTACAATAATACATGGATATTTTCGACGAAAAGACAAAGAGATGCATTGATTTGTCATATTTTCTAGTTTCGGTGCTCTTAAAAAGTCTGATAAAGTCTAACAAAATTCCCCACAAAAATATATTTTTCATTTGTTAGAATATTCAACTTTTTCTAAAATGTTGCTATAACCTTGATTTTTAGGAGTTTATTCAAATAATCCATTATGAAATAGAGAATCCCGTGTAAAATTTGAGGGTTTTGCCTTGTTGAAGCTCGAAACGCGTATGGTTCTTCAATAAAATCTTGTAGTTTTTTCAGCGGTTTTTGAGCGCGTGCACATCGAAGGCTCAAATCGAACGTTCATAAGTAAGCAGCCACCTTAAATAACCCGCGAAAAAAAAATTAGCAAGCTTAATACATAGTAGTAGACACTATTAATTCCATTGTGTTACTCACAAACTACAGAACGTCGTTTTACGGCTTAAGTAAAATCACTCTAGTGTCAGGGACGTAGCCAGGATTTTCCGAAGGAAGGGGTGGGGCAAATAAAGTGATTTTCTTAAGGCCTGTGAACTACATTTTAACGTATTTATTATTATTACGCTCTAACTCCTTTGTTTTCTATTGTTTGAATCTGGCTATTAATACTATCTAATGAGTAACTTTTGTTTCATGGGTTAATGAAAACCACTCTATGAAAAACCGACATAACAGTTGACTCTTTTACAACAACAACAACAACAACAACAACAACAACAACAACAACAACAACAACAAGAAATAAAATTACCGTATAAAATAGAAAAGCCGCCATTTTGTTGCTACGATGGGAGTGGGGTCCCCCCTGCTTACGCACTTGAGTGTACTCCTAAGATAAAGAGGTTTTAAATGACCCTTGAAACGAAGTTATACAATTAATTAATATTTGCATTAATAAATTCAGTTAGCTCAGTTGGTAAGAGCGTCGGACTGTTGTGCGGGAGGTCATGGTTCGAGCCTCGGCCGAACTTAAAATAACTGAGGAGAAGGTGCTGCCTTTGTAATTACATCTGCATATGGCTAGACCTTCGGGTCTTCTCGGACAAGGACTTAAAACCCTGTATAAGGCGGACGTTAAAGATCAATTGGGCCGCAGATGCCTATCAGGCATCCAAGTCGTAAACGCACTAAACTAAAACTAAACTAGTGACTATCAAGCAAAGTAGAACGAAAGAAAGCAATAGCGCAGCGCAACCGTGACGTCATAAAAACGAAGACAAAGTCGAAATTCGGATAAAAAAACTTACAAGTTTACTTTCAGCAGATAATTTTCACAGCCGATCGCAGTTGATCTTAGTTTACATGGGTTATTATTGTAACTTTAAGTGAAAATGATAAAATCGGTTCGCATAATCCTCGTAGCGGTTAAACAAAATCTTCAACAAACCCTATCCAACTTGGAAATCTGGAGCCGCGATAACAATATCAGGTTCAACGCTACTAAGTGCAAGGTGTTGTCAATTACACGTAAGAAAAATCCAGTCAATTATAATTATCATCTCAACCTATCCAAGCTCCTCCGTGTCAAAGAAGAAAAAGACCTTGGCATTATCGTCAAAGATAATCTTTCCTGGGACTCACATATTCACTTCATTTTCGCCAAAGCCAACAAGATGTTAGGATTGCTGAAGAGTACATGTCCCTTGTTAACGGACATCAAAGTTCGCAAAACCCTGTATTTGTCCTTGGTCAAGTCCAAGCTTTGTTACGTTACGTTGTTTTGGTCGCCGCACCAGGTCGCGCTGAAGGCTAAAATCGAACGCGTCCAAAGGCGGGCAACTAGATGGATTCTGAGGACAAGATTAGGTGACACCAACTTTAAAGAACGCCTGCAAGCTCTCCATCTGCTTCCCTTGTGCTACGACAGGGAAGTCAAAGACTTAATATTCTTCTATAAAGAAGACTTTAACATTAGTGACTTTGTCGTCTTTAGTAAGCATAGTAATATGCGTAACTGTCTTAATCCTAGATTGATGCTCAAGGTTCCTTTCTTTAACTCTAATACTTTTCAGACCTCATATTTTAATCGCATCGTTAAACTTTGGAATTCCATTTGTAAATCTTATCCTTCTAAATGTTTTTCTAGTATAGCTACTTTCAAAAAACACATTTCAGTACGTTACTTTTCTTTACTTGATTCTGTTTTCGATATCGACAGGTCTTGTACCTGGTCTGCTTCTCGAGAATGTCCCTGTCATAGAGGTTAACTTCATAAAATACACTAGTTTTATCTTAATGAAGTTATTTTTCCATTCTTATTTTTATTTTTACGTACAATGTTATATTTTTTGCATATATTTTTATGTTTAATTATTTCAACAATCCATGAGGTGGTCACCTTGCATGGGTCTTGTGTCCCGTTCGTGACTTTCCTTTCTGGGTAACTATTAGTTTTTTTTCCTATTCAATACATTGTAATATTAGTTTTCCCAAATAAAGCTGTGAAAAAAAAAAAGAAAAAAAAGAAAAAAAAAAAAGAAACAGAATGCAATGTTTGTCCAAATCTTTAAGCTATTTTTAGAATCAGCGCGCTGCGCTATTGAATTTGTGTCTACTTCTATGTATTCAGTTCTTTCTAAATTTCACGGGTCAAGTAAAATCTTTCTACCTCTATATCTAGGATATTTATAATGTCTTAAGTAATTGGTAAAATATAGGTAAAATATCGGTAGAATATCGTGATTTTATAGTGGAAGCTTGACTAAAAACAAAACCGTAGGTTCACTGCAGTCGGATTTCATTCTTTCTACTAACAATACAAGTAAAGCAAAGCCAATTAGAGCAGTTCAAAATTCTACAAAAAATTCTGTTTTCACCTGTCTTGTTGACGTCTTGTCTTCTTAATATTACAAGCAAATCTAAAGTCTGAAGTACAATGTATAAAGAAAAAGTCTTGTTGGTTGCTGTCTCAATAATCAGTTATGGAAGCGGCTTTCAAAGCCGTAAAATATAATTCAAGACTTTGCTTTAGATGTAAAATATGTATATCGTTCATACAAAGAAGTTTTTATTCGTTTTTGACGTTACTTTTAGTAGTCTTTGTAAGATAATCGGTATTTAGTCAGGCGTCGTGTCGCTGTTTTAGTTGTTTCTTTTTTGCACCCGCTAGGTGACAAGCTCCTTATGCCTTGAGTCTGAATAATTTTCTTCTTTTTTCTTTTGCCTGTAGTTTTAATTCAGTTTTCAATTTTGCTGTCACTTGAAGTGCTGGAAGTACTATTTTTGCACCTCAAATTCGTTTGAAGTTGTAAGTCGCTTCTTTCGGGATCAACTGAATTTATTAATGCATCAGAAAAAAGATGAAAACTCAGGTAAAATTGAATTTTCAAAATCTAGTAAGCTTATTTTTTCAAGCTTCTCGAAAAATAGTTAAGACTTTATGAATGAAAATACGGTTCTTGTAAAAACATAAAACTTTTGATGTGGATAATTAACCAAACATCGTTATTAGTGTATAAGAAGTAAAAGTAAGCTTATGTATGTTGCTCACCTTTTTTTTTTTTACCAGTTTTAAAGTCTGTTTCATAGTCTTGATTTGTCCATAAAAGTTCGGAAATCTCCAAAATTTCGATTTCAATGAAAGACATCCGAGGTAAATTTCACTAAACCTGATATTGTATTCGATTATTTGTAGTTTTTTTTTTCGTTTTATAAGTAAAATTACTACCAGGAATTTAAAGCTTAAAAAATGTCGGCCATGGAAAACTTTGTCGACGAAGAATCTTCAAAGAAAAAAACTAGCCCCTGGGAGGGGGTTGGCGGTGAGTTGCGTACAAAATTCATATAAATGGGAGAATATTCTCGCGCAAAGAAAACGATATAGTGCATTTTGATTCGTTTTCAGTGCATGCTTTTTATTATGGGAGAAATTATCTTAATATTGAATAAAAAAATTGAAGATTTTTTCCCGATTTTGATTTCATCTTCCACATTCATTCAAATTGGGCTCCCTGTTACTTGCGTATCGGGAGCTCCGCTTTTAGGCAGTGTCTAAATATATTTAATATCCCGAGGGACAGGAGGGAATAGCCGACTTAACTCCAACAACAACAAACAACGACAACAACAACAACAACTTTATTTTTACCACGATTATACCTTTATTATTATACAAATTATGATGGAGTAAATAAATCAGATGGTTACTTACTTTAAATTATATTGAGTATTATTAGATGACTTGTCCTATCTATTGTATTATTATCTATTTTTTTAAAAATAAATTTAAGCAGAGATGCCCAGTTCGGCATAGCTGGTTTAAATGGGGCTCTGCACTGAAACATACATCATATTAATCGAATACAAATATTTGTAAATTGTGCATAGGCTTTTAGTTCGCTTTGGCGTGTCGAGATAAATTTTCCAGCATACTCTATATCTTATTTAGAAAACTCATTAATAATTCATGAAGAAAACACAATAGAAATTATGACCATGAAGGTGATTTTATATCTGATATAGATTCGTCTTCATTTGCATAAACTTTAACTTGGATTTTCTCTATCAAACTTGGTTCATTTCGTAAAAAATTCTGTACAATATGAGAACATACATCATGAGTTTTCTAAGCCGTTCAATAAACTCGCAGATCGTGTTTTATCGGGTCTAAAACCACTCGGCTACGCCTCGTGTCTTATACCCGATAAAACACTCCTGCTCGTTTATTAAACAGTACATAGGCTTAAAACACTCATTAATAATTCATAAGCTTATTGTCCAATTGGAGCCACCATACACGTTACGTGCATGAACCTTTATACCCGATAAAGTCCTCTTCATTAGTATTCAAGTGATTTTATATAAAGACACATGTGTCTTTATATAAAGACACATGTGATCTTTATATAAAGACCACTCGAATACTATGAGGATGACTTCATCAGGGATGAAGTATGCATCCAAGTTTAGATGAAGACATAGAGCTTCTTCAAGGTCATAGTCAACCCTAATGATCTTTGACTAACGTGCCTGTCTTTGCCTTGGCACGCAATATCCAACGTGTGGGAGCTTCTATTGAATATGGTTGCGCATGCCCATGACGTCAAATCTCTATCGAAGTATAAAAATCCATGTTCGTGACGTGTATGGTGGCTCCAGTTGAACCAAAATCTTATAAATTGTTCATGAGTGTTTTAAGCAGTTCAAAAAACTCGTAGATCGTGTTTTATCAGGTATAAAAGCACTCGGCTACGTCTCGTACTTAACACTACTTAACATCGTCTATAAACGCTACCGATCTTACACACGAATATATAAATCTGCACATGTTTTAACGTAACTGCCACTATCAATGTCGTAAAGTTTTGCGACATACCAGATCATGAGTTTTGCATTTTTTTTAATTGTCAAAGGAGGATCAGAAATAGGGTAAATCAATTCGGGACTTGACACAGTTATGTTGTCAATGGTGAAAAATAGAAAATGATCTCCGGGATAGTCGGGATAAGGTGCAATTACATTCTTATTTTCGTCAGTTATTACCAGCTGAAGTGACTGTGGTGTACTATTATCTCCCCAGTTTCGGGCCGTTACAGGGTCATTAGTCTGGGAGACTCCCCCCAAGAGATGAACGAGCTTCAACTGTTTTACTGTTGCATCAAAAGGAACAGTAACCGTCCCATAGCCGTCATTTGGAACACCAAGGCACACAGGATCTACATTTATTTTGATCCACGAGACCATTTCTAAAGGAGATAAAAAGAAAATATTAACCATCTCATACCAGAAGTTACACTTAAGCAAGATCTAATTGGTCGTGTAAAGGACCCACACACTGCTACGGTATTAGATCAATTCCATGCCGTTTTGTTGAATTTCAAATGTCGAGGGGGAAAAGAAACGAAAAATTTATACCTCAGGCTTTTTCAAGTAATTTGTTCTATATTTGTCCAAAGTAGAGCCCCGTTAAAATTGTGAGGATCAAAGTTAAACACAACATGAATGGACGAACAGATGGATTGAGGAATGGATGTATGCAAGGATAAAAAGATGATGGATGGACGAAAAAAGTCGATGAATTGGTTTTATCATTATACATTTACAATTACTTTAATATCCCACAAAAAATGTCATAACGTGGAAATAAAAAACTACATAAACAATAATGGGTGGATGAATGAATGAGTGGATGATGGATGAAAAAATGGAGGGATTGAATAAATGTATAGATTAGTCAAAGAATAAAGGAAGAGATGGATGGATGGGTGTACAGAGTGAAGGGTGCTTGGTCAGGTGGACTTATGGTTGGATGCATGCACACAGATCGATAAGTAGATTCATATATGGATAAATCAGATAATACTTACTTGCACAGTTGATTCCATCACCGACGTAACCTTCTGCACAAATGCACTTGAAAGACCCAGGGGTATTATTACACTTGACACCTGGGTTTTCAAGTGTGCAATTATGCAGATTATTGCTAGCACATTCATCAATATCTTGAAAAACAAGAGAAAAAAATATATGAAAAAATCTCTGTGCAGAGAAGTGCATAAAACTGTTGTTTGTTATATGCATGCCTCGATAGATGATGAAGAGAGGGGAGAGAGTTGCATGTTTGAATAATGGATGGAAGGATAAATCGGTCGTTTGAATTAACGGAATGAGAGAAAGAGGATGCACGGATTGATAAACGTTTGAATTGCATGGATATATAAAATACTTCTAATATAGATTATTCCTTACCCTTTTCACAGCTCTGGCCAAAATATCCATTTGGGCAGAGACAAGTGTGCTTCGTTAGGTCGTACCCTAGCCGTGTACAAGTCTTGTTTCCTTCGCAAACACCGTTATTCAAACATGGATTCTATAGACAAAAAAGTATCCTGTTATCAATACGAACTGACAGACATTTTACTAGTAAAATGCATCGTGAAAACCGAAAGGGGGAACTTTCAGGATTGCTCGTGGCAATATATACTTTGGCACGCGTTGAGATTGAGTTAAATGACTTAAATTATTCTTGATATGCGTATACACATACGAATAATCATTTTTGACCATGAAAGTTTCAAAATTTAATGTAAGGATCAGCATATGGGGGTAGTGCACAAACCAAGTGATGAGGTTAGAGCTCAGGTACTTGTGAAATCTTTGTGTAATCTTTGAACATTTTATTATAGAACAGTAAATCTCTGGAATTCTATCGAATCGTCCCTTAAACTGTGCAGAAATGTTAATATTTTCAAACAGTCGCTTAAATCTAAGTTATTTCGGGAGTTTTTAGATAATTAGCTCTCCAGTTTATTAGTTTATTTATTGATATCTTAATACTTTCTTCATTATTTATAGATAATTATTGTTTTACTGGGCCGGGTTGTTCGGGGTTGGATTGGCGCTAATCCAGGCGTGATTAACTCTATAGTTCTTATTAAGAGTTAACCCGGGATTGGCGCTGATCGGGCTTTGAACGGCTGGGCCCTGTAAAATATTGTATTATATGTTTTTTTCTTAATAATATTAATTATATTTTTATAAATTAGTAATTAGATATTTAGCTGACTTTTTAAATGTAATATATTGTTTTTGAAAAGCCCTTATGGGGAAAGATAATAAAGTATGTATGTATGTATGTATCAGTATGCTATACATACATACATACACACACTCTCACACACACACACATGCGTGCATACATAAATACATTGTTAATGCAGTATCTAAAGAAATAAATGGTCGAACTCTTCTTAAAGCACCAATCCCTGATGCAATTTTCTATGATATTTCACCAAGAGAGTTTGTAAAAATGACCAGTTGTGACTAACCTTTATTCCTCTGTACGAGAATCCTTTTCTTTCTTGGAAATCTTGTGGGGAACTATATCTGTCGGCCTGATTAAGCTCACAAGAAAACCATCCTTCGGCTTCATTGGAAGGAGCAATATTGAACGAAACACAGTCTTTGTTCGATTTACATACAAATAAACAAAGAATCGGCATTTCTGCTTTAAGCAAGCGGAACGAATGGTTAAGCAGAACCATTCCATTTACTTCTGGCTCAAAAAGATCATCTGTGCATTGCTCCCATATTAAATCTGTAACATAAATAATATAGTATAAGATATAGAACATCATGCATATCATGATCAATACCTATTGAATCTTGTCAGTTGCTTGTCATGAAACTTTATAGGTTTGTAGAATATAGCAAACTCAACAGAATGTGGTGTTGACACATGAGCTATGACGTGACGTGACATCTCTATAAAATGGGAAATGTTTTAAACAGTAAACTTTGATCCCATAAGGGCTCTTACTATTGTTCCCGTTGTAGAATTTATCAAAATAAGCAGATTCCATTATATTGGTTGAAGTAGAAAAATATAATTCATTGATTTCAAAAACATACTAAACGTCAGGATATGGAATCGATAGTAGTCTCAGGTAAGGCACGGCTAATATGCAGCCAAGAATTTCTTAACAAGACGCGCAGATGAAACATATAAAATATATTTAGGCACTGTCTAAAAGCGGAGCTCCCGATACGCAAGTCACAGGGAGAACAATTTGAATGAATGTCGAAGATAAAAATAAAATCGGGAAAAAATCTTCAATTTTTTTATTCAATATTAAGATAATGTCTCCCATGATAAAAAAACATGCACTGAAAACGAATCAAAATGCACTACATCGTTTTCTTTGCGCGAGAATATTCTCCCACTTATATGAATTTTGTACACAACTCACAACCAACCGCACCCCCCTCCCCCCCCACCCCCCCACCCCCCCACCAAGTTTTCCATGGCCGACATTTTTTAAGCTTTGAATTCCTGGTTAATTTTGCTTATAAAACGAAAGATAACTACAAATAATCCAATACAATATCAGGTTTAGTGAAATTTACCTCGGATGTCTTTCATTGAAATCGAAATTTTGAAGATTTTCGAACTTTTATGGACAAATCAAGACTATTAAACAGACTTGAAAACTGGTAAAACAAAAGGTGAGCAAAATACATAAGCTTACTTTTACCTCTTTTACACTAATAACGATGTTTGGTTAATTATCCACATCAAAAGTATTACGTTTTTACAAGAACCGTATATTCATACATAAAATTCTACTATTTTTCGAGGAGCTTGAAAATATAAGCTTACTAGATTTTGAAAATTCAATTTTACCAGTTTTCATCTTGTTAACAACAAAAGTTTTTGAAAAACTAATAGGTTTACACAAGATAATATGAACTAAGAGAAGGAATCCCCGTGCCCCATCATGTGCACACTTTGATGCTATTTTTAGAAACTATTCTAAAAATATCATCCAATGATATCATTTATTTGATCGTTTGATTTTCGCGCCCTCTACGCTGTTTGCTAACGTTTTCTTGTGCTTTTCTTATGTTCAAATGTTCAAATCTGCCCTCAAGATGACCATAGAGGTCGAAAGCTTTGGTAAATAAATGTAAAAATACTCCAGAAAGTTAAACAAATTACTACTTCAATTTCCTGTCGTAATAGCCAAACTTTCGACGTGCACATTCATATTCAGGGCAGATTCGAAATAACGGAAACCCCAAAAAAGTAAGCAAACAGCGTAGAGCGCCTGCAGCAAATGTGCGTGCAGAAAAACAAATGGTTTAAAAATAGCATCAAACTGTGCACATGATGGTTACAAGGATGTATAGGGGGGATTCCTTCTCTTAGTTCATTTTCTCTTGGTTTACATTCATTTATACTTGACAAGAACAACTGAGGCAAAATAGAAAATAACGCAAAATGCAATGCAAATACAAAATAAATTTTTTTTTTTTCAGTTTGTCAGTAAATTGGCATTTGGAAATGTTTTTAAATATTTTCTTAGCTTTTGAAAGTGAAAGACAAGGTACCGCTCTTTATACAAGAACATATCTCACAACAACACAAATTTAAGCTCATTTTTATAATCATGTACTAGGTCGAAAAGCTCAATAAACAGTTGAATATTTGGTGTAATTTTAAAACTGATTCAATATTTAGATAAATTATCTGTAGAAAGATATAAAATTATTGAATGAAATTCAAAATGAAAGTTCTCTTACCATAATAACAAAACAGGTACACTTTTTTCGCACGTTTGTCATTCTAGTTCGTTGCTCGTGTGCCGTTAATTTTAGGAATGCTATTTAGCTTTAAACTTTTTCAAAAATCTTTTGGATTTGTTTAATTGTGGAATTCAAAAAGTGCTTTTTAAAATGATTATTTTATATCATTTATGAACTACGAATACTCTTACCATAAAAACAAAACAAGTACTTTTTTCGCTCGTTCGTCATGCTAGTTTGTTGCTCGTTTTCCGGTAATGTTGTAGCTATGTTATCTACACTAAATAAAACAAAATAGAAAATGTCCTAACCTCTATCTTCACACTGTGGCGAAATTTTTTTTTCCATGATTTCTTTAATAAATTTTTGTTTCGTTTTTACAATATTTACAAAAGAATGATAGTTAAAAAGCTCGTTAAAAATGTCGTCATTTTCGAAGTGACGTGTGACTTGAAAGCTCGACCAATCAGAAACGCAATGTACACCTCGCGGGCGACACTTTTAGCGTTACGCACAGGGTTCCCATGCGATGACCACGAAAACTGAGTTGCATAGTTTACCATATTCTATACTTATGGTGTTCCGCTCGGCCCGCGCGGGAGTTCCGCTATAAGGAAAAATACTAATATTACTTACGTCTTATATCCTCCAAGACACAAAAGCCAGGTAAAACCAACAGAAAGGCCGCAAGTGTACATCGTTTTTGGAAGTTCATCTTTAAACAAACAATGGTAACCGAAGTACGTCTAGAAAGGATTGAGCAGCTCAGAAATTACCGGCAGCGATAATATGGATCTGAATCTTCTGGTGAGCTGTTTCTATTTTTAAACCAACAGTGTGATTCAGTCGTAATCAATATTCAATAAATTGTTTTAAAGCGGGAAGTTACAGCCGAAAAGAAATGATTCATTCATTATTAAAACTTTTTTCAAGCTCTTGGAGAGTATAACGACTTTTTTAGGCTTTAAATGTGCAGCTTCAGCACTTCACATGACCCAAACTAATGATATAACAGAAGACCGCCTTATTATCCATTATTTTCAATGCGTATGGCAATTAAATCAAAAATATTGTTAGTGAATATACCAATTATAATGTTTGTCTCAGCAGGACTCATTTCTCCCCCTAATAGTCGTTTATTTTGTAGCTTCTGCAATATTCTATATCTTTTCCTATTTTCGTTATCAACGCTACGGTTTTAAGTTATCAATATTCAAATACCACTTGTAAATGAGACATTAATAAATGAGACATACCAATTATAGTGTTTGTCTCAGCAGGACTCATTTCTCCCCCTAATAGTCGTTTATTTTGTAGCTTCTGCAATATTCTATATCTTTTCCTATTTTCGTTATCAACGCTACGGTTTTAAGTTATCAATATTCAAATGCCACTGTAAATGAGACATTGATATTAAAGACTTTATACTCGAGCTCCACACAAAACCTTATAAATACCTCGACCAGTATTTTTATGATGGTTTGTAAGCTTGGAAGAAAGTATAGAATAATTCTAAATTTGTCTCTAGCTGAAAAGGAAACTGAAAAAGGAAACTATGAAAAAAGTCCTTATCAGGGATTCTGAGTTTTTCTTTCAGCTAGTGAAAAATGTAACAAACATCTTTATCTCAGTATAGCTTTTTTAGTTTTCAAGTTATGACTGTCTTGCAAGATTCCCGCTTTGTTTTCGCCACTTTTCTTTTGAAAACTTGTCAACTGAGATGGTAATACTCAATTAATTTAGTATCTCGAAAGAGCTCTTGACAACCCATTTTTCTTTCTTTATTTTGAATTAGCGTTAAATTCTGTAAAACAGCTTTCTAAGAAGGTTCCTAATGACTTCTTCTAGATTCCGTACTCAGACATCTCAAGGATAGAAGTTTAGAAAAAACCCGTTGTCAATGTAGAACTTTGACTTTGAGCTGAAACGAATAGCGAGGTGGTTTTTACAGAACAACGATCAACTTCATATGGCACACGGTGTTTCACCCGTGTAAAATTCATTGAGAACATTTCTCGCTTTATTTAGCGGTTTTTATAAAAAGTTGGACCCGGAAATATGAAATTTAATAGCTATATTTGACGTTTACCAGTTCAGAAATAATTTCTTTCTTTACTTGCTTTGTTATATTTAAGGAATGATAAAAGTGCGCCAAGAACTTGAATAATGCGCTCGCTTTCCAATATATACAAAAATGAAAGATGAGAAAATGAATTTTATGAAGAAATCTTTAGAATACATTTTTTATTGCAGTTTGACTAGATTAACTAGACTTTTCAACAACCGGCTCCGTGCGTGGCAGAG